>OMNM01033830.1:0-25831 GCA_900302745.1 Parablennius parvicornis | reverse complement strand
ATATGATTATGCAGGCAGACAGACATTGTACATAGAAGTATGTTCACCATGTGACGCTTCACCATTACACATGAGCGATACACAACGACACAACGCTGTGTTAAAACCCCGATCCAAACAGCCAAAATGTTAGCGGTGAGTGTGTTTAATCCTGCCGCAGGAGAGGAACCACACTCCACGACGTCCTCATTGTCCGGCAGCGCACCGCTCTCTCCTTTTGTTTGATCAATAGCGGTATGTGTGTCTAGACGCTGTAACAACAGCTGGTGGGGGTAAGAGAGTGGATATGCCTGTGGAATGGCAGATTTATCCCACAGTTATCATAGCAGGGATTAGAGGATGGAATCCAAAGATGAGAAAAATGGCGGGCTGTAGAATGACAAAAACACAAAAAAGAGCGGGAAAGAGGCAATAAGAAAGAATGTAGGAGGCAGGGTCGTACTTCATGAGGTCGGAGACAAGCTGACCGGGCTGTTAGCGTCTGGATAGTGGTTGGTGGGGTGATCAGGCCAGTATTCACAGCTCTTTATGTCTGTGACCAGCCAACTGGCTAGGGTCGTTATATAACTGCAGCTCTACCAAACAACTCAGCATTCACCACACTGAGCTCAGCCTCCGTGTGGTGGTGCCACGTCGAGAAAAAGAGAGGAGGACCAAACATTCACCACTGCAGTCTATCAGAGCTACACAGAGGGGAATAATTTCATCTGCAAGAAAAATGTAGGTCAAAATCTTAATCGAGCCGCGGTCTTATTGGTTCTTGTACATTGGAATTCACCAGAGAAGCAGTGGGCTACAGTTCGAACTCAGAGGAAGGAGGTTATCAATAAAGAATATTTCCAGAACAGAGGAAGCAATGAATCAATACATGTCCTGCGATCACTTCAGCCAAAGTATGGTATATTCATCAATAACGACTGAGCCACAATCCCCCCCATCCTGACTGCAGATGTAAACCTGTTTGATACAACAGCAGATGCAGGTCTGCTGACAAAGTGCCTGGACTTCATCCCATCATCTTCTGTATTGTTTCTCAGCTTGTTCTGGAGACAATCCCAGCAAACAATGGGTGAAGACAGGAGACACACTGGACAGGTCAACACATCAGACGGATCAAACAGTGTTATTGCTTCAATGGTGAGGTTGCTACAAAACAAAGGAAACTAACTGGACAACCATATTCAAATCAAGCCATGGTGAATTGTTGAAACAACATGACACAATCACACGAAACAAATAGGAAGCTGGTGCACGTTCGGCAACAAGTCTTTTGTAATTTGACTCCAGCCTCATCACTATGATGACATGAAAATAAAATCAATAATTAGTGTGTCATGTGAATTATGCTCATTGGAATCACCCTCAGCTTTCCTTGTAAATAATAATAACCTAAACACACCATTCACTTGTTTTTTCAACTTCTTATAAAAAATTTGAAATGAAAACCTTACATTACAATACTATGTCTAAATAAAAAAGTAAGAAATTAAGTTCCATGACTTTATGTGATTGAAAAATATGAAAATTTAAATAGTGAATTAAAAAAAGATTGTAAAACTGACACCTAAACATAGCAACATTTTCACCTTGTATAAACTGTACAGCCTGGCCTTTTTTCTTTTTTTTTTTTTTTTTTAAGTGCAAGTACAAGTTTCCCATTTCTGGTTTGTGTTAGCAATCAAAGCAAATAAATGAGAAGACTTTTGAGAATATTCAGAGAACTCACTCGGGAGTGGTTCTTGATTGATGACTGTGAGAGTTTCACCAGAGACTTGAAACCAACCAGATCCTGTTCGTGTTTTATCTGGCATGTAAGAATAATGCTTCAGCTTAGCAGATACCTGCTGCATCCATGTTTTCACCCAGCGGTAGAAGTACGGCGTGGTGAGCAGATTACTATGAAACATGACTTTCTTTTATTCCAGTGCAGCTTTGTGGAGGTGAGAGGTGATGGAGTGAGGCAGTATGGCTGTACGAGTGACAGAAGTGGGTTAGGAGAACGCTGATGAGGAATAAAGAAAGGAATGGTGACAAAGTAAGACATCAAAATTAAAAGAAAACAGGAAAAAGAAAACTACACCTGTGGTTCATTGGTACCCTTGAGCCTGACTAATTCTGGAGAGTTTTAGATTTTTTTCTTCAACATGTGCAAATCCAATTGTGAAAAAATATCGTTGCAGATAAAGTTCCATGTAGTCACGCCTAATAAAGAAAAAGAAAATACAAGTTGGAACCATGGCAGCATAGATTCTTCAGTTCTTTCGAGTGCAGATTTGTGGAGCTACTAACCAACTTTCACATGAACTGAAAGTGAAAAAACAACCTTATCATACCTTGTACTTAATATTTATCAATTCAATATATTCTTTTCATTGAAATAGATTAGACAGGACATCTTTAGAAAGACATTTTATACCATAAAGCTACAAATACAAATAGCTAAAAACCATTAGGGGCACTAGCTTACTCTGAGATGACGTGACACTAGCGTCCTGGGTAGTTTCAGATTGATGTAGCTTTTCTTCAAGGTATAACCTTTAGTCTACACACTGCCAGACTATGGAGATGGAAAATGAGTGTCTGAAAACAGGTGTTAAACCTCTGTAGTGCGATCTTTACTACTTTCCGGTGCCACAGCAGCCTCAGCCCCAACCACTCAGCTTGGTGACGTCCGATGAGTTCACACGTGTTTTCTTACATCTCAAATTAGAGTAAGCGGGTAAGTGTGTGCTGGATGAGTGATAAAAGGGAGCGAGTGGTAAAAAGAAAGCTTTCATTCATTGGGGCTTCGTGCCCACTCTCCACGTTTGACTGCAAAACATGGGGCAGCCATGAATCTGGCAGGCGGCAAGCACCGGACTGGTTCCAGTCCAACACAAATAGTGACCCTCATAGTCAAACTAATGACCCGTCCCCCCTTAACTCTCTCCAGGCTCCTCAGAAATATTTGTCCTCCTCTCTCATAAATCTCTCTCAGGCCTTTCATCCATCCCTCTTTCATTTCTAGGAACGACTTCAATAGCAAAACCGTGTGTGTGTGTGTGTGTGTTTGGTCTGGTCACGGTGTATCCCTCATGCTATGGGGGGGTGTGGTCAAATCTCTGGATCAGTGTCTGTGTCAATCATTAAAAATGTGCAGCCATATAGAGGCGGCCTGCAAATGTTCTTGGGTTTCCAAAAAAAAAAAAAAAAAAAGGGGATTTCTGCGGGACTCATTGTAAACCTAAGCCAGCTACATATTGGGCCCACACTTCACAGGAATGCATTTCCTAATTTCGAGGAAGCACTGCTAATGGCATCACTGCACTCATTGTTCCAAATGGATGTGGCAGTCCCCCAACTCTATATCAATCCTACAGGCACCAGCAATCAAGTGGAAACGACAGCAATATTAGAAGGCTGTACCTCTTTGGAATAGAGTCGTTCTGCTGTGACTGCAGAGTCGCTCCAATGGGCCTCAAAAACCATGCTGCTCATTCTAAACAGACCTCAGTGTATGACAGGTTGATGAGTAGAGTAGAAGATAGAAAAACATGCTGAACTTTTATACATGCCAACATCTGTCAGCGTAAACAAAAGGGGGAAATGCCAAATCAGTGATAGTGACGTCCAGTGGGAACGAAAAGAGTTGAGTCATGACTCACTGACAGAACTGAGCTTCCTTAACATACAGGAAAAGAGCTTCATGAAGAACACACACGTTGCGTAAAGACTCCATGCTATAGACGCTATAGTACATTTTACGAAACGGGTACAATGAGCGACCAAAATGCAGCAAGAGAGCAAATAAAGTGTGAAGCAGCAATGTGAGCATGAGGGCAGAGATGTCTGTGCTCATTTCCCATGGAGGTGAAGCAGTGACACGCAGTCTTTAAATGACCCCTGTTCTCCCTCACTCACTTCTTCATTTCAGAGGCCAGATGCTCTGCACTACCTGGCCCACGGCCACTTAAAATATGGCTGGTTTTCTGTTCAACGCATGACAGGTGTCGGGAGCCTAGAAACCAGTTCCTCCACAACCTTCTCAGTTTTCCATCGTAACGACTGAACACCTGACCTAAGAATAACAAATGACACTGTCACAAACTTGGCGGCAAGGCCGTAAAGGCCACCTTGAGGAGCAGTAAAAGTGTTTTCTCCTACTGCCAACTAAGAGTGAAGTATTTCCTAAATGGACCTAATTAGATACAGAGTGAGTAAAAGGGTTATTTGTGGGTTCTGAAGCAAAATAACATGGAATATAAATGATTTGCAGCATTTCAGAAAAGTTGCATTTTCTCCTGTTTACACAGAGATAGAGTTGGAGAATTTTTGGAAAAGTTCCATCCTTGGGAGCCATTTTCGAAAAGTTGCATTTTCAGCACCATCGTCATGTAAACAGACACCTAAAATGCAACAAAGGTTTTCCATTTTCACTTGAAAATATTGTGGAAATGGAAACTCTTGAAAGACTGAAAAGCCTGGTCTCATCATACATTAGTGCCCAGGCAATGTTGCACTCTGTGAAAGAAACATGTTCAATCAGCAAGGATCCCCTCTGTGAGTCACTGTTTATGAAAAATGCTTAACTGTCTGCTGGCGTGTTCTAATGCTAATATGAGAATATGAGACTAAACAGTATTTGAATGGCGAACCTCTGTTAGTTATTGTCACACTGCTGACTTAAAACTGGATAAATAAATGTGAATTTTTTTTAATTGAAGCCATTAAAACATCTGTCCAAACACTCAAACCTCAAATCAGATTTGAAGTCTGTTTTGCTTTATAATCACAAGAAACTTGAAAGACATTTATGTAATTTTAAGCTTAAAAAATAAAAACAGTCCTCAGAATGAGGAAGCCATTTTTTTTCCTCTTGATCCAATAATGACATACGGTATACTGTATGTCTACATGCTATAGAGGGTTTGAAGATAATACAGCTCAGTGTCACCCATCTTCATCCTCTCTGTTCGAGAGTATATGAGCAGTGACAGACTGGACTGCACACAGAGCCCAACAAACCTGCCAGTGGGAAAAAGAGCAGACCACCTGGATGAAGGTCCTGACAAACGGGTCATTCAGAGCACGACGTGAGACATCCACACTGAGACTGATGATCATCGCTGCTGAAATTTGAGCACTTACACTGAGAGTTTTGTGACTGTCGTTCAGGGAAACCTGGTGCTGAAAAAAGAACCCCCCCCCCCATCAATCTGGAGTAAATCACGAGTCTACGCTTTGACCTTTTTTTCTACCAGATTGCAAATACAGTAGCTCGCTACAGGTCAGTAAGAATTTATTGTGCGTGTCTTATCATTACATTCAGTATTTGCAAGACCTGCAGGAACGTATAGGCCATGCGTATCTGTCATACACAACACAAAGAGCTTGTTAATAATTTGTAGAAAGCGGAAACAAGGAGTGAATGCAAGGACTGTACGGCGTCTCATAAATGTGCCAGCGGGCTCAACTAATGTTTGTCTTCCTGAGCTGATAACAAATATAGTTCCAGATTGTTCAACTTTCCCAGCTGAAAGTCACATGTTCTAAAATGTTCACAAGCAAACGTTAAGGACCACAAGGAATGATGTGGTAGAGATTTCTGGAACTTTGAATATGAAGCTAAGAGCCGATGTGGTTTATTTTTTCTTGTTTTTATTTTTTTGTTTTGTCAAGTCATAGCATTGCAGGCTTCTCTGTTATCTTCAAACCCTGTAGACATTCTCAGCAAAGGCCAGATTCCCCCGCTCCCCAATCTGTTTTCTACTAAAATGGCACAGATAGCAGGGTTCAAGAGGATTGAACTCAGAATAAAAGCTATTGAAATCCATCCCTTCCTCTCAGGAGGAAGAGAACGAGCACACGTCAACTCCAGAAATTGGGTTCTGTGCTTTGAAGAACATCTTTTGTTTAATGTATTTTACATTTTTTTGTAGGAAAGAAAATATTTCCACTTATTTTTAACATATGAAAGAATGAAACAGTGTTACTTGATGACAGAAGTCATTCTTTGTCTTAAATAAATTAAAAAAACGCATAGTTATGAGCTGATTTCTTTTCTATATATATATTTACAGTATTGGCACAGTATCAAAAAACTATTTGCTAAATTCAGTTTTAATTGGAAATGATTTATGTCACACTTGTTGTTCTGTTTAACAGATAAATTTAATAATTGAAATATACAATAAATGCCCAGTGTAGTGGCTGCAGCTGCAGCATGATGACATGTGGTGTATAATTGCAATTAGACATTTGATGAAGTCCGGCATTCATATGTGTGTGCTTTGCTAGTCCTTTTGTATTTGTTCGGCTGACATCAACAACAATGTTCATAATCAAAATCGCATCACTCACCGGCTAAATCTGACATCAATAACTGATACAGATATTTCACTGTTGAGCAAACTACTACGATCTCATATTAACACTTTGATACTGTGACTATGTCATAAACCTAAAGGTCAACATAGTGGTGAATTTAAAAGTGTTAAAATAAACTGAATATCCAGAGGACCTTTAGGTATTTGAATGGCTCATAGCAGAAGATCTGGAATATATTGGGACTAAACTATTTATGGCTCTGGAGATCAGAACTAATATTTTGACTCTTTGCAATAGGACGCCAGCTCATAGACTGGAAAACTGAATGTGGTTGATTCTCTTGGTGTGTGTGAAGACTCCAGGATCAGCGCTCTGAATTAGCTACAGCTGTCTAATAGGCATTTTCAGGAAAATCCCTTTAGAGGCGGTTACAGTCGCCAAGTTGACTGAAAGAAAATGAATGAATTCGCTGCTCTAAGTGCTGCCGAGACATCTAATTTATAGGAGTTGTAATATTAACATGAGTAAGAGATTGGCCAAACAATACAATCCGCATGTAAACAGACCAGGTGAAGTAGATGGAGGGCTACTGCAGTAGATTGACAACAGATCATGTTTCACTCCATAATGTTAATTTTACATCAAACATTGGGGCAAAAAGCCTGAAGTCAGAGGAACAAAAGCAGAAAATTGAGGAAAAATTTTGAAAAAAAAAAAAAAGTAAATAACTGCTAAACTTCTGAAAAGCTGCTGGAAGAAACTGCAGCTACGCACATGATCAAAAGGAGAGGGAAAAAAAAGAGAAAAATGTTATTGGCCCAGTTAGAACTGGTCAAAAGTGAGTCCAAGAAGAAAAAGAGCAGGTAAAAATCCCAAAGTACAAAGGCATCAACGTTATTTCACGATTACAATATTCTAACAAGTGTTTGCATATCATGTTTGATTAATATTGCACAATCATCGGAGAAGCTATTTGACGTTATTCCAAAGGTTACGAAACAGCCAACAATGCAACAGAAACATGTCTCCTCTTCGTGAGTCACTCTAAATTGTCCTGACAGCAAAAGTGGTGTGTTGTACGGGAAAAAGGAAGAATCTGCCACTGTTGTCGACTAAAGAGAACATCCCGTAAAATCTTTTAATGTGACATTCGCTTATTCTAAGTAGTGCTGATAGAAATCGCCAAGAAAGAAAATGTTCATTGCTGTGAATACCACAAGAGCTCTGCACTCCCTCCTCTTCAATCAATGAAATGAAGAGAATCTCAATAGATATTCGGAATGGAGTTTGTGAAAAACAAGAGAGAAAAAAGTAAAATATTGGCACGAATAGGAGTTTTATTTTCTCTGGAAAAAGATTCACTATTTGGCTTGGTTTTTATTGGCACTCTATATATAAAATAAAATTGAACTGAATCAAATAAAAATAGGACACAGAGGCTGTAATTACTGTATGACGGTTTATGCATCAGTTCCAGGACCGTGTCTTATGAAGCCTTTAAAATTGACAACAGCAGCACATCTCTAGTCCAAATCTGCACTTAGCGGGCAGACAACCTTCCCTTCTCAGTTCTGTGAGTCATGATCTCCAACCTAGCAGCAGCTCGAGCTTCAGGACGCACCAAAAAGGATGGTCTTGAATTCCTTGTCCTGAGCAAATATGCGAATGCGGGGCTCCTTAAATCAAGAGGTGTCAACGGATGAATGTAGGGCCACGCTTGTTGGTGGAAGCACCAGGAAAACCAAGCCGTTATTGACTCAGGGAGGGCAGCCTTAAAGTGGGTGGGGGTTGAAGACACGCAGAGCTCTTCAAACACGCCGGGCTCCCCTCGAGGCAGTCCTTCTTTTCATGCTGCACAGTCCAGGTCCCTTAGGAGCCTGAGTGTTGCTGGGAAAATTTCCAACGACCCTTAAGGAATTAGCAACAACGTGAAGTTTGGGATCCAAGCGTTCATTTTTTTTTTTATCAAATTGTGCTTCAGCATTTATTGGCCATGTTAGATGAAATCAATGACTGATCTCACAGGTGTTTAAGACTCTTTCTGTTAAACTGTCAATCTACTTGCACATATACAGTACAGTTTACTTGTCACTTATATAAATTCAAACTAAAAGCTGGTACAATAAGGCTGATGTCTCTTCTTTTACAGTGAAGTGTACTCCAGCTGCCCTGTCTAACTTTAACAGGAAATCTCCAATTAATCTCTTTGTGGTCCCACAGAGAGCCAATCCAATCTTAGAGGCTCCCTCAAAATAACCGTCTAAGTCTGTCATCAATGCCCAGAAACAACAACGTGGACATTTCAACAGCAGCATTCTCACTGGTCTTCTTTCTGCACCGTGTCAGGATGAAGTGAACCTGCATCTTCCACCTCTGTCACTTCACTTACAACAAAACTAATTTTAAACTGTGGAGCAAACACTCTGGGCCCCATTGAAATGTGCTTTCCTGTTGTCACTGCTAGTTTCTGTGATGACAGAAGTTTATGCAGTCTGAACGGCCACCTACCCAGCACCCGGCCCCGTGAATGTACCATGACGGAAAAGGAAAAAAAAGGAAAGAAACTTGTCTCTTCACTAAGCAAACATGAACGCTCTTAAAACACTGTCACACTGGTTAAGTAAAGCATTATAAAAGTCACAGCTCCTCACCTAAAAAAGACATAGTTTGCCAGTTTTTTAACTGCTGCCTTTTTCTCTATGTGTTATTGATGAGAGGCTTCTGACTTTGACAGGAAGTACTTTTGCGAGCATGTATCCAGAAAAAGTAGTTTGTAGGCTCCTGGACGAGCACAGATTAAAAACAACACGTTTTAAAGTTGGTATAACAAGAACTTAAGGGCAGCATCATAACAGCAGCAATAACAAACACACTATGAAGAATAACAAAACAGCCACTGATTGGTTGAGCTCTGATACTTTTTTTTACATTTTACTGTTAAACTGTTATTTTTTTTTCTTGTATTTTGTTTTTAAAAGGGATGATGAATAATTTACAGATCTCCCATGAGAAGGTCTATGGTCTTTTGTGTGTCTACACTCCATCTTTAATGTACCACACAATCCAATTTAGAGTTCCAAGGTCTAGAGGCCAAGTCGGTGCTTTAAGCCCCTGAGATGCTACACTGATGCGCTGCCTGCTCGAGTGTTGAATGAATGACAGTCTGAGTCCTAACTGATGAATACTGTAATCATCTTGTTTGTTTATTAAATCCAAAAGTGTCCAGTAAACTCACGCTCATTGTTCCAATGCATCGAGATGTGTAACCTACTTCAGTGATAAAAAAGATTCCTCCATCCGGGTGAAGCACCTGCCCAACCAAGCAAAGTTTCCCCATATAAAGAAAACCAATACACTGTGTACCATAGATAAATAAATACACATTCTGCTCCGCCAGCGGGTTACCAGGCCACCAAAGGGCAAACTGGATGCCCTACTTGTGCAATGTCTTCCAGAAGTTGATGACTTTTAAGCAAGGCTACCAGTTACCCAGTATTCACAAGGTTTTGAAGCTGCTTTGCTGTTCCCTCCTGCTATGTAGCTCTCTGAACCATGTCCATCATCAAATACTTCAAGAGGAAAAAAGTTCTCATTTCCTAATGTACTAGTTTGTTTGATTAACAGCAGAATAATCCCAGGATGACATTTCAGAAATAGTACATTCTGCCATTGATGTGCTTCCGCTCTGTCAGAGCAAACTTAAGGAATTAAAAAATAAAACATTAATGCACAAATTCTTAAGATCTAAAGCCAATTTAAAGTTACCAATCAATTAAACACAGGTCTTTGGACTGTGCAATAAAACTGAGACACCATGAAAGAACTCACGGCAGCACAGAGAGATCATGCAAACTCTTCAATAAAATGCTAACTAATGCTCCCATCATGATAGCGGCCAGGATAAATTATTTTAGGTTAGTTACATTGACTCATTGCAATAACATGAAGTGTCTCGTCCAGAGGACACACAACTTTTCAGTAAATCGACGATTCAAATTAAATGAATATATATAGCGGGACAATTTCATCACTCAAAAGACCATTGAAGTCCATTAGTATTAACCTTCACCTTGTTCATGAACCTCACAGAAGCAGTCAGTCTGCACAGCATCATTCATTACGATTGCCATCTCTCCTAACAGGGACGAAAAAAAAAAAAAAAAAAACATTTGCTCATACATCTGCATCCTGGAGAATGCTGAAACAAAATACTACCTTTACATTCTCTCTGTTGCATCTTTGTTAAGCCATGACAAGACCTCCACCACTCTAATATAACAGACAAAAGCGGCATTGATGAGGAGAAGAGGGAAGAACGACCGGCCGAGAGAGGCGAGGTGCTTGAGACGAGCTTCATAGGAAGGTGATGAGGCTCAGATAGTCTCACTCTTTCTGACTCAGACAACCTAATGGCTTTCTCTCTTGTCCCCTCATGAATGAGGGCCCAGCTCACAAAATAACACAAAAGTGAGCTCAAGAGGTTTTGTGATTTGGATGGAGCTGCTGCTGAATAAACACAGCGCCGGCAGCGCATGTGTGTGTGTGTGTGTGTGTATGTACAGACAGTTGAATTGACAGTCCGATCGTATTTCACTCACTTTATTTGAGCCAGCCCAGAAGAAAACACTGCTAAAAGCACTTACGGGGGCAGTGGGGTAACAGCACATGTGTGCGTGAGCATGTGCGTTATTGTGCGAGTGTGTGTACGTCAAGCTCAAGTTAGCAGGGTGGTCACCGGAGGGGAACTGCGGTGCAATTCCTCCTCGTCTGGACGATTCACTCCAGTCCATCAGAGGAATGTCTGATCACCGGCAATGCGTGCGGTCAAACTGAAGCACCTGGCCACACCTGGGGGACAGCCCCTCCCCCACATCCCACAAAAATACATGACACACATAATATCCAGGGAGCTCTGTGGTCCACCCAGTGAGGAGCCCCGACAAGTGCAGTTGCTCTGCATTAGACGTGAACAGAGAAAGGCTTGTCCCATTTTCACCGCTCAGTTAAACGAAGCCTTGTAATCTGACTGCCAACATCATCGAGTTTAACCTCACATAACCACCGTCTCCCACCTCTAAACAGCCTGTAATACACACCCACTGAGGTTTCAGCGTGAGTCTCTGCACCCGCCCAGAGAAAATGTAAACTGATGTCAGAATCTTCCGTCTTTGCAGCACGCACAGAACAAAAGTGAAGAAAATGATGTTGAATTCATGCCAGACGGTTTGTTTGCGTCTGCTAAAGAACAAAGCTGCACTCAACACTAATGTCTGACCAAAGTCAGGTGGAATAGGCTGCGAGGATTGTTAACACACAAAGCCAAACTCGTCACGGACAGACCCTTTGAACGTTCATGTGGAAGTCTGTCATCATCCCTGACTGATTTCCACACAATGACCACGACTAACCAGATCCTCCCTACATCTACGTAAACATTTGCATAAATTTTCTGAACAATGATTTTTGGAAACAAAAATCTCATCAGTTCATCTTTGAGTGCAAGCGAAGATGTGAGTCAAATTCATTCGATATCCCTTCACGCAATCCTCAGTTATCGCATTAACAAAACGTGGCTGTGGCCCTTTAGCTGGAACTTTTGGATTCTGTTAAAAATATGATCAAACCTAAAACATAACTGATACATTTGAGCTTTACGATTAAAGTTGAAGCATGCGATAATGTTGTTGAGCATTGCAATAACAAAATAATTTCCAATGAATATAAGTAACGTTAATATCTGTGTGCTTTTAAATTATTTTTTCTCTGTAAAATGTTCCTATTCGGCCTCAAAAGTAGAGCAGTTTGTTGAACTTTGTTATGATTTTGTCTTTTATATTGTTTCGAGGCTATTATCATTATTGTTGTGCATTTCTGCCGCTGACTTCTGTCCTGTACTGGAAAGGTATGAAATAGTTCGAGCTATCAATCAACTATTAATTTAGTTAACAAAGACATTTTTGTAAACTAAATGCAATTCGTTGCACTTTTCTTTTACACTTAAAATGCCATTTTGAATTTGTGGAGCATGAATGTACAGTGCATGTAAACACAATTGCAGTTCAGCAAGTATATTGTGGATGTTGACATTGTGAAAATTATAAACTTGTACAGCCAGAGTGGACATGAATAACAATACTATGACATCATATGATTTTTGTCACTCATAACAATGTTCAAGTGTCTGAATAGGACTATGTTATGGCCGAAATGTTTAAAAGGTAATACATATACAATTATCCACAAGCGTTGACTTAATTTTTTTTACTTGACGTTATGAGAGTAAGCCAGAGCTCCTACTTATCTGAACATAAAAAGTTGTAATGGAAAATTAAAATGTTGTGGTTGATATCTTAAAAATACTTGGTAGAATATGGGTTAAGTTTAAGTAGATTTAAGGAATTTATTTCAGTGGGTGATTGCCAAAATATGCTAGTTTAATCCAAACACAAAATACAGCTGAGTCTCTCAGGAAAACAATGATAGTTTGACAAAAATTTTGTCCTGAAAATATTTTTCTGTCTTAATTTATTTCCTGGAACTTTCCATTTAAATATTTTTTTTTTTTGGCCAACTTCCAGTCACTTCTTTCAGTCTCAAAACTGAGCTAAATATCCAACCCTTCACAGCTTTCTCCACATGAGCTAAAGTGTGGTGTCAATTATCTCAATCTCTGCACGAAATCAGGTATGATAATTTTCCATAATTTTCCGCGGTTTAAGAGCAAGTATTGAGAAAAAAAAACACGACTGCATTTCTGTGAAGTCAAATAAAAGTTTAAACCCACTGTGCTATCAGTAAGAAAATAATTTCTTTCCCTTGGTTGCAGCAAGCTGATTGAATAACAGAAGAAAGCCAGAGAGCTTGAGAGAGCGATAAGAGCTGCAACTGTACGTCCATGGGAACTTTGGTTCAGAGCACAAACAAAACGTTGCTGCAATACTTCACCGACACAGAAAGCTGTCAGCACAAAGCTTTTATGAGTTCAGGCTGAAGGGAAATTGAACCCTGCACTCGTGTCATACTGACACAATGACTCAGCAACAATCCAGACTACAATGGTTGCATTTACTGCCAGCTCATCACAAATTTTCATCACTGGCTTGTCCTGCTATGATATAATTCTGTTAAAGTGCCAGCAATAAAAAAAATAACATATCAAGCCTTGATCACATCATGTCTCACATGGAAAAGTCATTGACATAGAAAAAAAAATCAGCCACGGGCGACACAGGAGAAGATTTAGAGCCACAAAACAACAGAAGTATTTCTGCTTCGGAATCAAAAACATCACGCTGTATTTGTTGCCATTTGTTTCTCTGTTTGTTTCTCAATTTGGCCAGTTCAAGTAAAATCTAAAACTGGGGTGCAAATAGATCATTTCTGGAGGTGAAAAATATGCAGACTATTCCAGCCAAACCAGACAATCCAGCATGAGAGCTTAATAGGTGCCAGTTGCCACGGTGGGTTATCAGGCCTGCTATTTGGCAGGGCAGCACATCCTCAGTGAGCAATCAGACATGTTTTGGCTCTTCGCTATAAACCAACAGAGATTCTTCATTTCTCCATCTGAAAAGCCATCTCACAATGTCATGTATGGAGCCTGTGGTTACAAATAGGGCTTTTGATTACAACACAGTCTGGCCTTGGGCTCCATTTAATTTGCCTTTCACAGACTCAAATGATGCGTAAGGCTTGTGAATTTCTCAGACCCCAGTAAACAAAACCTCACTGTTTAATCAAGAGGATCAGTTTGAGTTTTCCCGGGATTTAGAGCTCAGATGTGTGAATGACAGCAAGCCCCCTCCCTTTTTCTTTTTTTAACTTAGCAGCCTGTACAACATGTCAGCAAGTGACTGCAGGGAGTTGGGGATGCTTTGTAGACTTTAAACAAAAAAGGACACAGTTGCATCAAATTGAATCTGTTATAAAGACCGTATATGAAAAGCTCAAATAGAAAGATTTGACAAAATTGGAACAAATCAAAAAAATTAAGACGGATTTCGAGAGTTCAAAAGTGACGTACTGTGCAAAGAAAACTGACTGAGTGATTTTTCTAAACTGAAAATGGGTCAGGAACGTGACTGAATATAAGAAGAACATTCAAATGGATCACACTGAGATGCAGTCAAAAAGGTTAAGATTAGGATATGAGTATTATCTTTGTAAAAAAAAAAAAAAAAAGCAAAGAGTTTGAGGGATTTTTGAGGGATCTGGTAAATGATATCAATAAATGATTCAGAACTTTGGGGAGTTATTGTATGATAGAGACCATACAAATTCAAAAGTCATGTAAAGCCCTACATTGACCAATAAAGAACACTTCTAAAATCCAACTGTTTCAAATACTATCTCTGAAATATACAATGCACCTTAAAACTCATTTGAAGCCTTCAGTCAGAATCTTTAGGAAATGTATCAGATTTATATGTTGAAGTGCAGGACAATTTGTTTGGTCCAGTAGTCCTTATTCTCTTAACTTCTTGAAGCCTATTCCTTAAAATTAGTTAAGCAGAAATGTATCTTACAGGGTGATTATCATGATGGGCTGCATTATAGTTTCAGACGGGAGGGAGGAATAAGTATGAGTGTGACTGGCTGCAGCAATAGTCATTTGCCGCAGCTTGATATACAAATGCGGTTGTGTGTCGCACCTGTGGACTAATGATATGCCAGTTTTTTTTTTCCCCCTGTCACAGCTTCCATGCTATCATAGTTTCATTATGTAGGTGAACAATGTCTCTTCCGTTCCCTCAGCATTGGTTTGACAATGAGGGTTTGCATGTAGCAGGCCTTGCTTACATGAGAATAATCTATTAGAAATGATATTATTTCTGTCACTAACACTAACCCATGTGGAGGCGGTTGAGAAAATGCATCTCACCACAATAACAGCAACATCTCTGTGGAAGACGAGAGGATTTGGACCTCCTTTTATAAACACAATACTGTATTCTAAACTATAAGAGTTGGTTTCCCTCCTGTTGCAATTCAGCAATATTGACATTTTCATGCAACATCTTACATAATGTCATGATTTAAAGGGGATTGTACGATTCATTGTTGCCGTCTTTGATGTTTTTATGCTGACAAAGTATGCCAGTGTGGAAAAAGTGTGACTGACAACGTCAAATATAGAGGCGTAGTCGTTCTTGTTCTCCTCGACCTTTTTCTACTGACTGGTTGTTATCGTCACCTTTGCCCACAGTGCAGATTCGGTGAATGGTCATCTGTTGAGCGTCGACACATCGGCAGCTCAGTTCAGTGTTTGAGGTGAGACAGCATCCCTGATTGGGTGCTGGGAGTGGGTTTAAGGGGGTTGTTGTTGTTGTTTTTGTTTTTCAAAGCAGCGGCAGGCGGAACCAGCGTCAGAGGGACGAAATGAGGCCCGGGATTCACACAGATGCCTCATTAAGGTGTGATCAAGCAGGGAGACAGAGGGACTTCTGTGGAGCGTGGCCAGCACCCTCTTCAGCACCACAGAGAGGCCTTTCTGCACCGCGCACCCCCACTTCATCTCTTTATTGCACGGTGAGCGCACACAAAACACACCTATAATATCCGGTTCCACCTCTGGAGAGGGGGGAAGGTGAACTAAAGAGTAAGGTGAGGCTTCATGTGTGTGTCCATACATCTGCCGTGCAGGCTCACGGGCATGTGTGGAGAGATTAGAAGGAAATCGAAGCCTGACGATGTGAGGACAGGCTGCTTTCAGCGCTGCGTCCCTCAGCATCAATTAGCAGGTTGTGCTCTGACTGGGTCCTGTTAGAGGTGAAGTGGGCCAGCTGAGGGGGTAAACACACCTCGTCCCCACGGGCTCGCTCAAATCACACTGAGGGCAACAGAGTGCCACTGCCTCGACCACAGAAGCATGCCTATATCTGGCTGCTAACCTGCTTTAGCAGTCATTTCCTACCTTCTCCTCCAATTTCCTCACCCTCGGTTTATGTACAGGACTGGATGGTTCACCGGGCCGCATAACAAAGACCTTTTTTGTCACTGAAGACTTCACACAACCAAAGGTTAAGTTAACAAAATACAACCAACAGAGATAAAAGGCTGGAGACACACCCCCCACCCCATATAGATAATCTTTTTTTCCAGACATTTTTGTTCAATAACATTTTCATATTTCAATAAACAATGGGGGCTTTCTGTGCCTTTCTGCGTGGAGTCTGCATGTTCTACTCTTGCCAGCAATGGGAGTTTCTGCAGATATGCCACCCTCTTCCATTGTCATGCCTGATAATTCACATGGTTACTAATATGAATGCGTGTGTGTGTTTGTGTGTGTTTATGGAAAACTCACTGTCACCTCACAATCAGATGATTCATTCTGGGCTTGGAGTTTGCATGTTCTTCTTCTGCATGCATATTTTTTCTTGTTTTTGTTTTGTTTTTGTTTCGTTTTCTGGTTTCCTCCCATTGTCCAAATACATATTAGGTCAATTATATCAAAAATAGTGATACATTTCACATCATTGACCACTATTACATTACTGGTTATGTCTAACACCTTGGCTAGCAGAGGTAGAAATTCTTACTGCACAAAAGTGGTGTTTTAAAGTGGGGCAAAAAAAATAAATTTAGCTTTTAATCCACTTATTTACTGAACTTAACATCTAGAGAAACGTAATTATGATTTCCAGAAAGGCAGAGCAACAGTAGCTCATAGAAATCGTGTAATACACAGCTTTTTCTTGAGAGATGATTCTTATTGAGAAAAAACTTAAGTCAACTTATGTCTCAGCCCTCAAGAGCAGTGCTAATTCTTCAAGTGGCCCTTTGGGAAATTGTGTTGCCCACCGTTGCTCTAGACCATAGTTTGTTCTGTGATAGACTGTCGTCTAGTTTGTTCCCTGCCTTGGTGGATAAAGCAGTGAAGATGACCAATAGCTTGATGGACATTGAAAATACATGCAAAACCAGTGCACGCAAGCAGGAGCAATCTTCCTACCATATGAGTATCTACTTCTGTTACTTTACATACCTGATTTTTAAAAAAAAAAAACCCATTCTATGTGGAAGATATAGCAGCTGTGAATACATTTGAACTTTTTACTGAACATTTGTTTTATGTCTTGGTTTTTCATTAAGTCTCACACATTCACAGGGCTCAAGTATTATGTAGCAGAAGGGGGGCAGAAGTTACACATTCAAGAAGATTAAAAAAACTTTGATTAGCTTGAGCTGAGAGAAATTAGTCACAGTCCCCTTAAATGCTTGTTTCTGTTTTCGTATAAAATCTCATTAAATCACATAATATTTCTCAAGAACAGTGTGACAACACAAACTCTGAGCTCATTTCGGACGGTCAGCTTTTTAAGTGTAATGAAAAGCCACATAGTAAAACGTAGAACAAATAAATGCGACTCTTGTCGCGCTCAGTCGTCAGACCACTCAGAAAGAGTGAAGAAACCAAAATGCAATAAGTAAACAGCATGAAGGAGACTGTGTTTTAGAAAACAGGCACTTCTGTAACACTTTTTTTTTTTTTAAAGGACCAACAATAAAATGTTTGAAGTCCAGTCTAAGTTATCTTGATTAAAAGAGACAAAACACTGTGTTACATCCTGAGTGGCAGACCACTCATTCTTCCACAAGGATTTAGGTCACCGTATCGAGCCCCTCTTTAAGTGCCCTGCTGTACACTGGGGTCCATTCAAAGCCCCTGGGGTGTAAATTGAGATGTAAACAAACAGTTTACTGGGCCAGGTCTCCGAGCCGGAGCTGGAGGCCTCCAGACTGACCTCCACCACAAACAGTCAGCCTCTTAGTCTGGAGAGAAAAAGAAACTATTTTAAATCAGAGCAGTGAGTGAGATTTTATCAGAAGAGAGTCACATTTCCATAAAAAAAATTAAAAAAAATAACATGTTTTCAACATGGTGGCAAAAAGAGCGACTACAACAGTTGTGTTTGACCCGAAACAATAAAAACTTCTTTTCATTGTGGACTTTTGAAGAGAGAAACACCTGATTGGGATGAGTTTTGTTATAAATCTTTGAGTTTAACGATAGCATTTGTATTAGATTAAGGTATTTTAGCAGGAAGACACGACAAACATGAAGGGCTGCAGCCTTCTTGGATCTGCGAATGGAGAAGGTTGAGCTGGATGGATCATTATATTTTAGGAAGTTATATAATACAAAAACATAACTGCTTTGATCAAAACCATGACCTTTTCCTACTCTAGTCTAAACCAAACTGTGAGTAACCACCAGCACAATTAACAGTTTTTTTTTTTTATTGCTCTGATGACTAAAGTCTGTTTGCAGATATTTACAAACTATCTGTTGAGTCATTTAGCTGTAAGGACATGTGAGAAATGAAGAGGACATTCTATTTCACACATGATTTCAGGGCTCAATGAACATCAAATGACATCTCCTTTCATTGTGAAACTAGATTGACAAGTGAGCCTTCTGTCTAAAAATAAAACTGCTTAGTGTGAAGGGAGAAACCATGTTTCTATCATATCTATGGCAACATTTCAAACCTGAAGCGTCATTCTGATCAGGCTGAAACTGCCATTGCTGACGTAAACATTGACGCCTACTTATTAATGCTCTCAGCCTCTCCCTTGAAATTGCCAGCCTGCCACTGACAGCTAATTATATGACTATTCCGTCCCATTTTTAAAGTGTAAACTCCTGTCAGGAGTGGCAGACCAGATGTAATAAAGCAAGCAAAGAATCTAATGAAGATGGTTAAGTCGATTGACATAATTAAGCAAATGATAGATGTTTTGAATTGAATCAGATCTTCCAAGATCTTTGGGACTTTATCCAGTCGTTTTCATGCAAGACTAAAACTACCTTTAATCAATGGATATAAACACATTCCATTCAAACCTAATACTCAATTGTCTCAAGGAAAAATGTAAGGCTGGCAGGTACATTTGGTTGAGAAGTCAAACAGTTTAATTAGACACAGTACTTTGGAAAACTTTGGGAACTGTGCCTGGCCAGACAAAAATGATGAGATGTACAAATCCTTTCTACAGCGTCACAAAGAACAGATCACAGACCCAAAAAAATCTGAATCTTTTGCATGAAAGACATTTTCAGAGAAGCAAATTAACACCCCAAAGAAGAGCTTGTGCATAAGGAAGCAGGGGTTGCTTGTGCAAAGTCAAAGCAGAGTCTTATGTAACGCTGCTTTATGATGTGGTGTCAGCTGAAAATGTGCTCAGATTTTTTCAGGTTTTATCTTTGAAAAGCAAATTGTGGAGTCTCGCCACAATGAGCTGTTTCAGACTACACTATCACTTCTTGGTATAGTAGAAAAATACAGAAAAAAAACCAAATGTAAAAAGTACTGTTGTTTAAAGATACTAACATGACTGTAAAATGAGTACTAATAGAGGATTAGTTACTTTTTAACAGTTGGATGTTTTAAAATGAAAGTGCAGGTCAATGTATAACACACTGTGATGTAGCTTTTGAAACTCAGCCTTTTGTGTGAATTCTAGAAAGTGTCAGAGCCCCAGGATGTGTTACAGTTGTAGAAAGTGTCAAGAGTTCTTGAATGTATCAGAATTCTAGAATATGTCAGTTCTAGATTGTATTAGAGCTCGAGAATTTATGAGTCCTAGAATAGGTGACAATTCTAGATCATGTGAGATTCTTTTAATTATTTGAGAGTTTTAGAATGTGGCAGGGTTGTGGATTGCTTTAGAACTGAAGAATCTATGACATTACATCCATGAAAGAAGATTCAATGAGTTCTCAAGGATATTACTTAAGTTCAGTGACATGAGAATGATACTCCTACTCATGTGTTGCTATGAAGAGGAAGTGACTGTATTTATGGTGCGAGAACAAACTTCCCCCTCATTTTTTTACTTTCGTCATTTCTGTGGCTAGCATAACACAGTGAATAAATAGAATATTTCTCACTGACAATGTAGCCTCTTTCATCAAATATATCACTAAACTGTATATTTATGTGACCATTTAAACTGACATCATGGAGTCTTTCATTACAAAGTTTCCACCCAACACTCTATCTCACTCTGCCACACCTCACACAGACTTACACACACACAAAAGAAAACAATCACACAGGGGTGATGTTCTTTAATCAAGTGTTCTCAGGGCGAGTTCTTACCCAGCCTAACAAACAGGTCTCTGTGCTGCCACCAGCTCTTCACCTCTGTCACCCCAGCACATATTGGCCTGTGTGAACTCTCCTATCTCACTTATCAGCGTCCAGGCCGGCTGCACCAAACCGACTGCAGCAGAGGGTAAATATATACTGTTCCAAAATGAGCCTGACACTTACATAGCAGTTCACTCTGTGTTTATAGGACACACTTGGCATAGGAATGACCCTGAGCTGTTTTGAAGGTCAGTCAGCACCACGGACAGAGACGCTGTCACCACAGCTTGACCTCTGGGGCCCCGTCCCACCAACACAAACCAGGAGAAAAAGCTAGAAGGACTCAAAAGGGCTGCCAGAGGCTCATTGTTTTGCATCCAAGCCAGGCATGGGAATCAATTTTACTGTAATGTAACGGCAAATGTTTCGCTCAAGTTATACAGTTCAACACTAGCAGGATGTGTGTTCCCTCCAGCACAACATGCAAAGTCATCCTCTTGTCTCATGATCAGGATGTTGCTCAGCATTATTCACAGTGAGAACATTATTAGGCAACGTTCTACTACTTTTACAATACAAGAAAATACAGTAAAGGGAAGTTTTGTATTCAGAATAGAGAGACCATGCGTGGTTTATTACAATACTGACAACATAGTGGATCTGTGGAAAAAGGGATTCAGAGTTGCTGTTGATTGTATAACTACTGTTTGTGTCCCTGTAAAGTGATACATGACGGTGTTAGAGAGAGAGAGAGAGAGTGAGAGAGAGTGAGAGAAAGAGAGAGAGCGCGAAAGAGACGTTTGGTCTAAATATAACCTTGTCTAAAGCTCATACCTAAACCTCCTGGCTAATGTTGCGTTCCCTTATCCTTCCGTTACTCCACCTAACGTAACATGTAAACAATAAACACTTGGATGATTAAATTGTTAAACATTCTAATTATCCAACACTACTTTTGACGCTCCTAGTGTGCAGTATAACAATAAAAAGTGAGCCCAGTTCGAAGCAGGCCTGATGTGAAAGTGCTATTAAGATTGTAAATATTTATATGCCTGTATTTAATGACTTAAAGACATTTACAACTGTTAAAAGTAACTTAAACTCCTACATTCGTGTCACTCCTTGAAATAAACATGATTAACTGGACCGAATTTGACTCTCGAAATGTAGTGGTGTGATTTCCCACGGCCCGTGAAGGCAGCACATGTTTAACGCCTTCGCTCAATGAAACGAATGGAAACTGCTGAGCGCGCACTTGTCCGGCTTTACCTTGTTGAGGAGTGGGTTCCGGGTGACATCGTAGCCCCTCTTCTTGGTGTACACGAAGTTTTTGTTCTCCTCCTCGGACCTGTGCATCTCGGTGTCCACCGACTCCCGTCTGACCAACCCGCGTGCCGCCATGTCGCCGCCGCCGCTTTAAATAGAGCGTCTCCGGTGAACTGTGGTGAACTCAACAAGTGGATGCGCAAGATCCGGCCGCAGGACTCAGCTGAGGGCTAAGAAGTCCTGCTGCCTCCTTATCAGGGAACCTTGTTTTATTAGTATCTACCAAAGGTCTGGATGCGAGCAAACTCTCTCTTGTTTATGGCCTGGCAACAGTTCCAAAACACCAGAACGCAAATAGTAACACATGGTTTAATCCTCCTAATAGTTTGACACTACAGGAGATAAAGTTACTGCTTCACTCAGACAAATTAGATCCTGGTTTATTAGAGAACTTCCATGTGTGCACTTAGTTGGTTGGCATGAAGATAAGAGAGGTGGGAAGATTACTCAGTTTTGTACAATGCTTAAATTGTATTCAATTATACATGGAAAAATACAAGGTATTCCAAAATCAGTATTAGTTAACTTTTAAACTACCATTAGGTGTTTACCACATAATCAATAATGGACAGCTTATTCAATTTACCTTTTTGAATTATAGTGTATCAAACCAAATATCTCAGACAAACTGTGATATACAGCATATACATAAGCCTGTTTGTATTTTTCCTAGAATAAACGTAGTGGTTCAAAGATGCATGTCAAAAGATTAAAGTATTGGTTTGAATTAAAGCAACAAACAGCATTAAACGGGTCCTCGCAACTTGTGGGACTGCGACTGAGTCACCTGAATAGTGGACCAACCTGGCAATGTTTGAAAAGTTAAATTAAATCTCCAGCTGAAAGTATGGCCAACCTGTAAGAGTTCCAAGTTGAAAAAGGTTCAAGGTTAGTTCAAGGGTTTTCCCATCCACGTCAATGTGAAAAATAAAATTCTAAATTGTGAGCCACTTCTGACTTGAGTGCAAATATTCACAAAGGTTTGGGCATGTTTAGGCCGTCAAAAATGGAGCACTTTGTTCAGTAGAAGAAAGTAAAATAATAATCAAATCTTGTATTCCAATAGGATAGATAAGGATGAGATAAGATAAGATAAGATGAACTGTGTGTGTGTGAAAGAGAGAGAGAGAGAGAGAGATTGTGTGAGCACACGTGTATCAACTGTATATTTGTAATATGTATGGTGTACTACAAAAAAAAATACAGTTCTTCATATAATATTCCAAACCACTCCTCAAAAGTTGAGATGATTCAACCTAATATAAACATTTTCTTTGTTTCAGAAGTCTCTTTATCTTGCAGCTATTGTAACTTAATCTCAATCTTTGAAGAAGATTTTCAGTATCAATTCAATAACAGGTATAGTGAACACAATATTTTACTTTTAATGAACATAATATTTGTATAAACTACTGAGCACACTTGCCTAGCTGAGCACTTCAAGGTATTACAGTCATTAATTATACTGTTTCGAACTACTTCGTTTATATTCGTAGGTTAAATGATTGTTTTCTAAACCTTAGTTGCATAACAACGATAATGATACATGAATAAAGTAAACATTTGAAAATAAACTCATACTAAAATCTATGACAAAAAATCACCATTTAAAAGTTTGAGGCTGGTTAAATAATAATATTAACATTGATTAATAATGGCTAGTATCACTGGCGTTTACAGGGGAAAATAAACAGAGAATTACCAGTTCATGCTGTCGTCCTGCGGGTTTCAGGAGGAGTCTTGGTGACTGTTGCAGGCACATAGTGAAGATTGTTTTACGACATGATGAATCTGAGTGCTGTGACAGCAGAGAGGATATCTGAGGTCAAGGTCAAGCTCCAGGCTTTTACATACATAGAGGGTGGAAGAGTTATGCAACATTAGGCAGTGATGAAGTCTGATAGCGAGGGATACCCCTGCAGTCTGGGAGAGAGTCAAAGGCTATTTAACAATCAAGCTGATGGGGTGACTGTCACAGGTTCACGTAGTACTTAGAACTTTTTGTTTTGTCATTGATTTCTATCATGGCAGGATTTTTTTTGCTTAGTCATGGAGACACAGACCTGGGGATTGAGTGAAATTTTGTTCTGTCTGTGGATAGCCATAGACAAGATAATTACTTACAATGCAGTATAATCAGGACAGCTGTGGCTCAGTCAGTAGAACGGGTTGTACTCCAATCCAAAGGTTGGTGGTTAGATCTCTCATCTCAGCCTGTCTGTGAGTCAAAATGTCCTCGAAGACTCACAAGAATGGCATGTTGCTCAGAGCACCTTTTTTGGAGCTGTGTTGGTTAGAGAAGCAAGTCTGTGACTGGAAGTCTTGTGATTTGAATCCTAATGCTGACAGGTTACCAATGACACACACAAACACACACACACACACACACACACACACACACACACGGCGCTGTGCACCTGCGGCTTATAGTCCAGTGCAGCTTATATATGTACTTTTTTTTTCTTTTGAAATTTTGCGAGTGCGGCTTATATTCAGATGTGTTCTATGGTGTGGGAAATACGGTATATTTGTTAATTTCAACTATTTATTTATTTATTTATTTGTTAATTTCAACAACTTATTTATTTATTTGTTTGTTTGTTTAAAATAATTTCCCTATGCGATTAATAAAATATTTCTATTTTATTTTAAAAAGATGGAAAAGTTCAAAAGCTCACTAGATAAATAAGGGATTTATTATGCTGTCCTCAGAGCAAGGAAACAAGGCTGGGGAACTTTCTGTGTTTACTTTCCATTTTCTTGTTGCAAAGATAAAAAGAAGAGGAGAAGAAAAGAATGAACATATTGAAACATCCCCCACTCCAATTAAATCCCTGTGGTTGAAATTCGTTGACATATTTGAAAGAAAGAAAAAAAAAAAAAAAACAGAAACACCAAGAGATTTTCACATTTGCAAAATCCCAGTTTTCAAACAATAGCTCCTGAATGACCATGAAACATTTTTTTTTTTTTTTTTTTTTTTTTTTTTGGTAAATGTACTGCATAATGTTTTAAAGGAGAACAACTGGCAGGCTGTCATCTCATGGGAATGCGGGTTATGGTTTGATTTATGGCGTGCTCTTGATACCATCACATTCATTCATGTTTTCACCTGACATATTTTTGTTCTGTTGCAACCTCCATCTCTGTACCTCTGCCATTTCTTTATGCCTCGAGTGTCAATGAAACTACAATGGCATGGAGCATAATGAGGTTTATATTTAGCTGTTTTCTTCTTCTGTGCACTGCTGTGCCTGAAGTTTGAGTGCAAGCAACAATCTGTCAAAACAAAGAAAGGCCTTTTTTTTTTTTTTTTTTTTCAAACACGCCTGCTCAGTACAAATTATTCTTTCCTGTAGGATTTGGGGTTTTTGGCTGTGTCAGGGAGATCATCAACATTCAGCAGTTGTTGGCCTGCTTGTCCATTTGCAGTGCCAATAACGACCAATCACAAAGCTGGGACACTTCCATTGTGGATTGTGTTATAGGCAAATTTTACTCAGTGGCTGACATTTGAAAAATAGACCAAAACCAATGCAGCTGCTCTTCATAATGGAATTCAAAGTGATGTCCAGATAAAGAGTGCCAGCATATGCTGGATTTGCATCAAGTATCCCTCTTCAGTGGTGGCACTAGAAGATCAGGTTGGATCTACACAATGTGCTGTTGATCTTGAGAAGACATGAAGCTGCTCTCTGCCAAACATTTTTTTGGGGAATAATCTTCCAGGTGGGTATTTTTCCCTTGAATTTAAGCATTCTTTTTCATCACAAATAACCAGTGTTTCACTGTAGTTCCCTTGAAGAGAAACTGGAAAAGACCGGGGAAAAGGAACGTCTGCTGGCAGGTATGATTGTCCTCCAATACAATGTTATCATCCGGACACAGTTTTGCCGAACATTTGGAGAAAATCATTCTGCTCGATCTTTGACTGTCTGCTGCGCTGTGAGGCAGCTGTTGGGAGACTCACCACCTGGTGAGCAGCTTTGAAGTACACTTTGAGGATTAAATTATTCATTCAGGACGGCGACATGTATCCAGCTTGCCTGTGACTGTGGAGAAGATTTCCTCTCCCGCAGCTCACCGGACAGTCTTTCAGT
>OMNM01033829.1:0-26308 GCA_900302745.1 Parablennius parvicornis | reverse complement strand
CATGTAACATGCAATCCTACACAAACAAGAGCTAGATGGAGAGAGAGAGACAGAGAGAGAGAGAGACAGAGAGAGAGAGAGAGAGAGAGAGAGAGAGAGAGAGAGAGAGAGAGAGAGAGAGAGAGAGAGAGAGAGAGAGAGGCAGACTGGTTAAAGGGGTTCGGAGAGAAGGAAGCAGGAGGTCTGATGGATGCTTGCTTATGCGTCTGACCATCTGGACTGTTGTCACCGAGATTCCTAATCCCATTCAGCACGGAAAGTGTGTGCAAAAGTGTTTGTGTGTGTGTCTGCTTTTCTGTGCAGGCACCTTCTTTTTCGTGTGTCGATGTGCTACACAACATTATTCCACACTTCACACAAATCTGTGAGGATGCTAATTAGAATATAACTATAGAAGCAAATATGTACAAACACAAGAAAGACACACACACACACACACACACACACACACACACACACACACACACACACACACACACTTATTGACTTGCATGCTCCGCCAGCCATCAAAGGCAGTGCAGAAGAGCCAGGATTAGAAAGCTTTTGTCTCTAAGTTTCATAATGGGCCAATGGGATAAACCCCATGTTTGAAAAATGGGGAAATTGGAGAGAGAATTATTTCAAAGGTTATTTTTCCCTCTCTCTTGAACAATTTTTCTCTTTTTTACCCCCAGCTCTCTTGTCTCAATGGCTCTCTGTTTCCTTTCCCACCTCCCTCCAGGCAAATTGGTACACAAACACACGCACTCCCACATAACATTGCTGCTACGCACATACTGTAGCATGTGCCCTAGTAAACAGGATTAGGGTTGACGTAACCTTGTGTAGGTCACCTTCTGGGTTAATTGGCCGATAAGGCATTCAACGTTACGGCTGAGTGGACTGTCATGAATGTGTGCGTGTGTGTACGCTTGTTCATGTCTTTTTTTTTAACACTGTGATTAGTCAGTTGGGCCCCAGTGATAGTGTGTGTGTACTTAAAGCTTTCCTAATAAACCTGATGGCCTGACTTATCAGACAGTGTCAGCTTCCCTCAGCCATCTTTTAGTTAATTAAAGAAGAGAAACTGATCAAATAGGAACAAACAAGGTCAACAGGTTAAGTACACCCTGGATGACCATTAAGTTTACTTCAAACATACATTTGTCAATTTGAGTACAGAAAATTCACCATCGTATTCAAGAAGGTACTTTGAGGTGATGTGAGTTTTGAGATTTGGTGGGTTCCCTTGCTGAAAGCAGACAACTGAAATCAAACAAAGGGACGCACCTGATCAAGAGTATTACTTAAGTAGGCAATTGTGCAATGCCCATTTCATACAAACGGCGAGAAGATATTCTCTTCGTCATTGTACCACAATAACAGCATGGATTGTTTATGCAAGGCGTGCTTGATCCAAGACATCATGTGGTTTATGCCAAACTCTGAGTCTGCCACCTGAATTTCAAAGCAAGATCAAGAAACATCAAATTGTGCAGATTATTTCCCTGAATCATTATGATGAGTCTGAACTCCTGTTGGACTCACTCTCTTGCTCTGGTGACAAAATAATACCACAAATGTTTTCTGCTCTGACACTGGACATGTTCATCATTCAAGGGTGTGTTTCTGAAGTTAGACACAATAAATTTAACTAAGATGCTGCAACCAAAAAGTTAGATGTGTTCAAGGGCCTGCAGTGGTGACCCATCAGCAACCAGCAAATGTCCAGCAACAGGGTCGCTTCTCTAACCTTTGGAATCTAAAAAATCTTAGTAGATCAGCTCTGTCCTGTCCAGGTCAATTTGTAATATGAGAATGGCATCTTTGAAAGTCACCTAAATCAACTTATTTCTTAAGCGCTTATGCATCATTAAAGCATCAACACATCTTGAAGTACTGAGCTTTTTCCAAAGTGCATTTAAACATTTCTATTCACAGTATTTTTTCTATTAATGACATAATAAATGAAAAGATAACGTGCTGATATCAGACTGGACTTGAGTTTTAGGGTATAATGGCACTGCAAGCTTTCTCTGTGAAATACCCACTACTAATGTATCTCAAAACTGTACGTAACTAGACGTGGTACTATACAAAGCAAAATCCTATATTCTGGATGAACAGAATTGTTCAGAGCAAATTAAACGTTCTCTAGCAGAATTTAATCATTCTACTTGCATACAGTGACTCACACATAACCATTTGAGTTTTTCTGGTTTCCTTTACAGGTTTATAGTGTACTGGTTAGACAAGAGCAGTAAATAAGCTGTGAGCTCAACATGTGATTATCTTTAAGCAATAAAGCTGCTTTGTGACAGATGGGCTTGAGGTTGTGTGTGAGATGAGAAAAATATGCTACAAGATGAGTGGACGATCCAAAGTATTGGTGATACTCCAAGAGGAACGCTATGTTTTTAAAGAGGTAGCTCTGAAGTTATTAATGCACTCATCAGTTGCCACGTATAAAATTGCTCCTATTTGAATAGATGCTCTTTATGACTGTTGCTTTTACCTAAATATCATAATTACTTTAAGATGTTGTCAGATCACACATAATCCAGTGGTATTTACCTTTATTTCACTTGTCTTTAGAAACGGTTAATTCCTTATGTAGTCACCTTTAAGCCAATAATTAAAAATGTTTTGCCACTGAAAGACAGGACTCAAGTATAACTAAAATACTGTCTATTTCCACTTATTTTCTGTCCTATTTTATTATTCCTCAAGTGTAAGTACAAGACAGAGGAGCTCACATGCCTGTTCTACCACTTATGATGCACACAACACCTGAATGAGTAATGTCACTGTAATGATTGTCAGTCTAAAAGCCGAGAATATGCAACGCACCCACACAATTTCACAGCTAAAAACAAAACAAAAAATAAATAAATAAATAACTTGCACTATTATAAACACACATTTTGAGATGACAGGAGTTCTGAAAAGGTGAGAAACAAACACACAGACAGAAAGAAAGAACCAGATCCGAGAATAGTTTGCGGCCCCAGAGAGAAAGTGGCACATCACAGCAGATCAAACTCAACCCAAGGATTAAGGCTGCAAAACTCTGCAGGCGTACACACACACGCAGGAAAACAGATGTGTGTTTGTGCCACATGTGTGTGCAGACTGCGCATACTAAACACGTGACAAACTGAACAGGCTGTTGAGATGTTATAGTATCTGAAACACACATACACTTATACCTACAGCTAAAAGTGAAACTTGAATATCTCTCTCTCCCTTCTGTGTGCGTTCTGCCCCAGAAAGCTGCACTATAATGGTTCATTCATTCGATAACTTTAGCCTGGAGCTGTACAACTTTTCACTCAATCTCTTTGTGTGTGCGTGTGTGTGTATATGTGTGTGTCTCCTGAAAGCACAGGGGGATATGGTGCTCCCAGTTCCAAACACCGTGTGACAACATCACAGCGGGATGAACAAATACTACAGAGCCATCTGTGAACTTCGGGCAAAAGTGTTCAAACAGGGAATATTTGCACTGTTTTTATGTCTGAGAGAATTTGCAACATATTGGAAACATGCTGCTGCTGATCTCAAGGACAGAAAAAACCTGCTGGTACTAAAAAAAAAAAAAAAAAAAAAAAAAAGAAAGAAAACAGGAGGTCAAGGCCATTTGGTAAATCAAAAGTAGGATATTGTTAATGTTTAATAATGCTCATATAAAGATGTATATCCAGGAAACTCTATTCACTTTCAATTAGTTCTAAGTATAAATGCACAATGTATACATCTATGAAAATGGTGTCATGAGGAAAAACAAAAACAAGCCTCCTATAATTAAAAGAAAATTAAAGCAGGATAATTAAAAATCTGGCTGTAACATCTGCTATAACATCAAACCACTAACTCCCAGTGTTAGCCATTAATATCAAATAAAATCACTGATTACTTGCTGTAAGTGTTGTCAACCTTAAAATATAATTGAACAGAGCTTTAACGTTAGTTAACCTTGAGCAACTTTACAAATCAAAAGCTAAGACCCTGCATACATAAAGATGACAAAACCAGAGCTAAACAAAACATATATCATGAAGGAAAATGGGAAAAAAATGTATTATATTAAGCAAGAACATCTGAGTCATTTAAATGGCCATGAAAATAGAAGATAGGAAGAGGGAAGAAGTTAAATTAAAAGTTGAAATTCCACGTATAATATTGTAATGAGAATATTTTAGCACCTACTTTATATATATTATACTCAGGACTTTCTATGTATTTATTAGCATTAGAATCACTCTGAGCTGCATGCCAAAAATAAATAAGGAATGACCATAAATAATAAAATTAAAGTTTATAGTGGATCAGCTTTTAGGATTCTGAACAGCAGTCAAATGATCTTTAAAAGTGATACACAGTAACATCCACAGTGATCTAAACTGTAACTTACATGAGAGTGTGAATTTTAAGGTAAATGTGTGAATCATATGATCAATGTGTAAGGATTTGCAGCCTTGGTATATCTCATGCTACAATTGTGAAGGTTTGAATGAGGAATTTCCAATTCATTTAAAGCTTAAATGTCCAAAAACCTAAGCATAATAATAATAACAAAGCTCAACATGAACTACTACAACTTAAAAAAAAAAGTTTTTATAAAGATTTGTTGTTGCTTAAATAGCATCATGAAATGTTTGGAGAGCATCCGTGATTATCCCCCAATTTCAGGTATTTCTAGTGTAAGACACCTGAAGCAAATTACTGATGTCAATGTAACCTGTTTTTTTTTTGTTCCTTTTAACACATTTTTCTTACAAAATACTTGAGCATTTATAAATAAACTGGGTTCTTTTAGTCTTTTTTTTTTTCTCCAGGTGGTGCCAATTTTAAGAGTCAGAATGAAGAGTCAAGCAGAAAAAGACCATTTAAAAAGACCGGCATAATTTTGTGTGGGAGTGTGTGCAGAGTAGTGATACATTTCTTATCACTAAATGTGCACATATACCACATGTGCTCCTTTTTCCCACTCGTGTGTGTCACCCGAACTCTCAGAGGAGAGCCAAAATGTTTTGGTTGACGACTTACTGGAGAAAGTACTGACAGACTGTCAATCCAGTCTTTGTTTCTAACCAACCAGGTGGGCTATCTCGCTCCACCATTGTGTTGGAAAGTGAGTGTGTGCGAGTGTATGCGCGCGATTGTGTCACACACAGTCGACATATTTACACCACAATACGAAATGCCAGGCTGCAGGCGAACCAACAATTAAAGCCTGTAAATAAATAAACTATCTATGAATTATGTATTCAGAAAGCAGGGTGAGGCACTGTGATGTGAGGGCTGCAGGCAGATGATGCTCACTGCTATATCGGGCTAAAAGGATTTCCTGTGAGTCAGGGTTTTTTAAGGAATGGAGCGATTTGAAACCAGAGAGCAAACTATGCGATTTGTGTCGGGTATATTTGGATGTGTGTGTGTGTGTGTGTATGTGTAAGTGTGTGTGTTCCTGCTGAGGAATGTCAGTGGGGGGGAAAGAAGAGATGCATCTGATGACTCATTCTCCCCAAAAGAGAGACAGAAATACAGAAAGAGGAAGAGACCAACAGGTAGAGGAAACCTGCAGAGTAAACTGATAGAAGAAGAAGAAGAAAGGATGAAAGAACAAAGAACAAAAGAATATTTGAAACTGACTAACAAGGGTGCTGATTCGCTGCGTTTATGTTTCAGCAGGGCATCAAACAACTTCAGGTGGCTGATTAACAATGAAAGATCACAATGGATTTATAGCAAACTAGATTACAATTGAAAAGAACTTCCTCTTGATGTTGAACCAGGAAAACAATGGCACAATAACGGTTAATGTTGGACATTCCCGAGTAATGCAACAGTCCATGTAAGTGAAATTGCACATGGTCAATCTGCTGATATTCATTAGCTGAGTTTACTACATTGACAACGATCCCCTTTCGATATGTTTAACAAGCTTTGATATTCAGATACTGCTCTGACATGGTGATATGAGCATTCAGATTAAGTTAAACAACACAAATATCACCTTCATGAATGTTTAAGTCTTTTAAGACTTTGAAGGACCTGCTGGTCCACGTACACATGAAACTATGACATATGAAGCTGCTATTCAAATGGTAAACGTTTAATCATACATTAAGGACAATGACTGACAACTGTGAACATCTCGGAAGATCATAATTAAGGGGTAGAAACTAATGCTGAAAATTATATCATACTAAGATTTATGTTGATTTAGTGACAAGCAGTTTCTGTCAACTTGGGCCATACTGCAGGGTTTCTACAGAAGTATAATAAAGCAATAAAGCTTATGAGTTGTGGCTTCAAAGGTTTTCTAACTGGAAACTACCCAAATTGGTCTCTACAGATGAGGCTATAGACCCCCTCTCCAATCTTTAACTTTACAAACATAAACTTGAAGCCAAACACAGGAGAACACAAACAAAATCAGAAACAAACAAACAACACAGTCTAACCTATCAAATGCTGTTGTTGCCCATTACTACGACACTGATTATGTGCCCAGCTTCCAAAATCATGTTTTTCCTGTATATGTGTCAACTAATAAATCAATAATGGCCAATAATATAATAGTAATTCATTAAAATAATACTATAATAATATAATGAAATAATGTCATAATCATTCAGAATGTAAAGAGCCAATAAAGTAAAAACTTGTTAATAATGTAATAAAATAGTAAAATATTTTTAACAACTATGATTGAGGGAGAATGTTGCAAATTAATTGCAAATCCTCAATGAATGGATATGATGACTATTATTATTATTTTTGAAAAGCATAATACACAAAAGCTGCATAAAAAGCATTTCTTTCTAAGTATGAATCACTATATATGTATTACACAACAGTCTAATTTGATCATTAAACATATTTCAAACAAAACACTTATGTTTGAAAGCAAAGAGGGCAATTCACACTTTATTCTCTGATGCAGATTTGACTCCTAACCTCAAAGACGCAATTTGTTTTTTCTATTAGTAGTAGAGGGAGTAAAGAGTGATTGAGTGTTACTGAGGTCACAAATGTTTCAGCAATGTATTTCTGTATCAGATCAACTTGTTTTAACATCGCATTTCGATGCATTCAAATCCAATGCTTCAAGACAAATCCAATTAAAACATTAATAGTCCGCTTCTTTGAATTAACGTTATAAATGAAGTGAAGGTGAGCCACCTTGAACTCAAGAGAGAAAAGATGCTTCAGTTATGAAAGGAATGAATTGAGAAGATGGCAATGGGGAAGAGTTTGAGAAGAAATTCAAAGAGAAAATTGAAAGGGAAGTGTTCGCGTGTGTTTGTTTCATTGTATACGAGCGTGTGATGACATGGCTGACTGAGTGGTTTACTGAGGGTGGAAGAGATGAATGAAAGGTCAGGATATGTCAGACAAAGCTGAGAAATAAACAGAAACACACACACAGGGTCCGTCTTAACCCCTGCGACTGAATATGGATCACTGATTCTCGGTGGGCTTAAGAGCATGAAATAAAATGAGGCACTTTTATGATCAGGTCAGGCCCTGTCTAGCACAAATCTGTCTTTGTGTTAGTGGGAATGTTGCCATAAATTACCCACTGCCTGAAGGGAGGAAAAGCATCGGAGTGCATAAGAGGCCATCTCCTCAAAAACGTGCCTTGATTTACCAGATTGTGCCAGTGTGTGGCTTTACAAATCAGCTAAATGATATTTGTTTGAGGCTTTTACAGGATAAAGGTGTCATTAGTGAGCCAGCTGCAGATGGAGGCAATGACCTCACATCTCCCCATCTATTTGCTCTGCTCTGCTAATGCAGACGGCATTCAATGTGTGCCATAAGTACCTTGATGAAATAATATTCACTGTCGATAACCAGGCAAATACAGCTGTCTTTACTTCCCTGTCTGCATATTTTTTTCAAACATCCATGTCTTACGTCATGTTTGCTGCTGTTTGTGTTGAAGATATATTGTGCCGTTACTGAATCAGCTGACATGAAATTTCTGTCAGTGTTAGTGTGTTATGGCTCTTTTATCAGTTATGTTTCTCCCATTACCCCTGAGCAAAGGTACTCACCATTTATACTCATGTTAAAAAGACTAAAAGCATCAATTCAATGTCTTTACTTAAATGTTAGTATAAACTAAAGGTTCTGAATTGTACTCAGATACAAAAGCGGAATGTAGTGTAACAAATAAAATAAAAAAACACAAAAAGTTCAATAATGAAGTGACAAACTTTATATGTTGTGCAAGTACTGTCAGGTCATGGAATGACATTCTTTTAAATGTATCCACAAAATGTATTTTAAGAAGCGACATTGACAAAAAGATGGCTGGTGACATAAATTCAATGATTACTAAAAGCAAGAGAGCAGGGATCATTTCAGCTGTGTTCTTTAGTTTTCCTCTGGACACTAAAGCAAAACATAGGGGATTTTGCTCATTATTCACCTGTGTTGGAGAAAGAAAGCAACCAACTTCAAATCCAAAATACACGCTTATATTCTCACCGGTCAAGCAACATGGGCACAAGCGAACACAAAGCACCTTCAGAAAACACCTTCACAGACAGACAATGGAGACAAATGAAGGAACGAATAAACCCACAGGTACAGAGGGAACACGGATGTTGGTATAAATGGAAAGATGGACAGCCAAAGGAGAGAATGAGGAATATCAACACTCGAGACAAAACGGCAGCTAAAAAAAAAAAAAAAAAAAGCCACAATTTTTACAAATCACAAACAAAGCAATCCATAACTGGTGATTCTCAGGTTCACGGCTTAGTTGTTTGGGGATAACAAACAATGTGTTATGCATTGGAATAAATGAGCTCTGATTGAGTTTCCAAATTCGACAAAATACTGAAATAAAAGTGATTCCTGCTTGAGACGGCACTAAATGGGTGACGATACAAATGTGAAATGTCATGCTGCTGTTAACATTAACAATTGTGTGGGTTATTGGAGCCATATAGAGAAGATGGAAAGATTCAGTGAATGAGACAAAAGTAAGATAGATAGACAGGATGTACATATGTATAAATAAATAGTTGGATTACTTTGTCATTCTTTGCTCGGCTTGATTTTGATTCCACACAAGGAATTCGGGGTCGAACCTATCGAGGGGGGACAGGCAGAGAGAAACAGGAGAGAGGTATTTGTCGGCTGTCTGGCAACAAATTATTCAATAACCGTCATAATAGTGATGCTTAATAAATAGAAATCAAAATGTAGCCACTAGACTCGTCTTTCTCTCTCAACATGTAGCTACCAGGCATTTGGTGGAGGAGGTGGGCAGGGTGGAGGACATGCACTTCGAACAGGTGGTGGGGAAGATGACAGGTATGTCAGGTAAAGGGAGGGTCTCAGGACCAAACAAACTAAATATTTTGGTTTTGACTTTTTCTAACTCCGAATTCCACATTTTAGATAATGGGTGGCCTATTAGTCAACTTAGCTGGTGGATGATGACAGAATCATCCATAAGGTGTGAATGATTCTGTCATTTGTTTTATTTCTGTTGACCGTCTTTATCTCAGAAAAACAGGACTGGTAGCAGCATGTGTAAACAGTGAGTAAATGACAAGCTCTGCTAAGCCTGTTATGTGTAGGTTGGTTATATTTGCTTGAGGTTAAATATAGATATCACTTTGGAGGCTTTACATTTCTCTGCTGCTACTTTCATTTCCTGAGCCCGATTGAAATTTATATTAAGGTATGAGACAAAAACTGAGACAAATTTGATGAACTATTACTATTCATTTAAAAAAAAAAGGAAAACAGGCTAATATTTGAGATTTTACAGTATGATAATCTAGAATAATTTTGAGAGACTAGAAAATATTAAATAGAATGTATTGACTGGGTTAAAAAAGTTTTAAAAAATTATTATGAAACAAAATTTTAAGAGTAAACTTCCTGTATACATTCCATAAACATGTGACTGTTTTTTTCACATGGTATGAGGGAATGATCATATCTGGATGACTGTAGTGTCTAAACTTAAAAGCTATGTTGACAAATGGGCCAGCATTGCAAAGATTGGAGTTGAGGGATAAGCCTTTTAATAAGCTACAGTGTCAATAAATGCCACAAAAAGATATATACAGGGAAAAAAAGTAATCAATTTCTTGCCTTTATATATATTTTGTAATTGTAAACCTGCTGTTGCACTGGGGGCACTTTTCCTTATCTTAGTCTAACAACACTGCAGATTATGTCCACGTAGCATTTTCTTTCTAATTCCGGGTAATGAGGAACGTAATAATGCAGCATTGAGCCGCTTAAGGAGGCGCTGCACACATTGTCTCATTTCAGAGTTGTCAGATTCTTGGTGTGCATGTTTGCAGTGCTTGTAATTCAGTGTTTCAGTGTTTTCAGGTGTTGTCATCACAATTCCTCTTTTGCAGGTAAACAGTCATTACATTAGAATGTGAAGTTTGAATGTCACCCTGGTAACGATGTAAACGAAGAGGAAGTTTGTTTTAACTAGATGTTGTAGCTGTTGAGTGATATTATAGGCTTGATTTCGACTGTGTAGTCGTGAGCTGATCAAGTAACAAAACTGACTTGCAGCTTTTCCCCTACGCAACATGGGAATACATTGAACCTGATAAAGGCTCGACGTATTTAGATGTGCGCAAACAATTGCCATCTGATCTAGTAACGGGACGCACTGAGGATCACATCTGAATTCACGCAAGATACATTCAACTATTTAGTGTATTTGCCTTTATGAATATGGAATATTGGGCGTGTAGCAGATTGTACAAATTCTGGGAGGAGTTTATGTTAACAGATGAATGTATAATGCAGAATGTGAATTAGAACATTTCAAATTTTTGTTTAAGATCGCTTCTGATTGAAACAAGTTTAAAAATGTGGTGCATGTCTGCTTAGCCTTCAGCAGAGACTCTGCTGTTATTGCCCAGAGAGGCATTTCTTTAGCTGCTTAACTTGTGACAGTGTGTCTTCCATATTGCACTTTTCTTTTCTTTGGTGACAGATTCAGACATATTTCTTAAGATACGTTTGATAAGTTTTGCAACTAACACATCTCCATAGTATCACATTTTATTTTGTTCTTTTGGGGGCTAAGAGCACCACACAATCGCGCCACTGCCAATGCAAACAAACATAGTAACGACCCAGTCCGGCAGATCGCGCCCTTAAACAGGAGCTTATACAAGCCTAACTCTCATTTGAGTTCTTGAGCCTGGCGTCAGTTGTGACATTATTCTTGGTCAATCAATTGCACAATGAACGCAAAACCAAAACTGAAATTTATTTGAGAACGCATAAGAACACCTAATACAGGATCCCAGTAAATCAGTCCCATTACCTCTGTGTATTTCCTAAAATGCTACATGGACACATGCTCTAAGTGTTGCTGATGTGAATAACTCCAACAACTCCACTGATTATTCCTGTTACAACAATAGTACTTATAAGGATGATTTTTTTTCTTTTACTTTCATGATGAATCCAATCATCACAGTATTTTTAAAGATGAACAATATGTAAATCATCTTTTTGATAGGGATTTGTTTGACAAGAAAAACACTTATCCTTTTAAATACATCTCCATATATTTCCTCTGTGACATGAGGAAGTGCATGATGACAGTGTTGCTGTAGATCATCCTGATGGACCCTCCCTTTAATGCAGCAAGGACAACAAGCTACTCAAATAGCTTCAGCACTGACATCGAGTGTGCATGTTGTGAACGTGACGCCATTGTGCCATGCATCACAAGTCAGTCCTCCAAATGTAGCGGTGCAGATGTGTCGAAGCAACACGACAATGAGGCCGGAGCTAAAGAGTGACCGGACAGACAATGTGAGTGTAATGTGCACAGAGAAATAAAACACTTGGACAATGAAGGAGAGAGCAATGGCAACAACGACGACGACAACAGTGAGTCACCTTTCCTGACCGTACATGAAGGGTTTTCCAAATGTGACGATATAATAAGCAACTCGACACAAAGTGACATCCTCATTGGACATATTACATTTGTGCAAAAAAATATATAACTGCTGCTCATACCTGAGCTGAAATGTCACAAAGAGACACTTCAGCTTTAATTAGGCTGCTTCTAACTGTGACAGCTAAGTCTGTGCAATCATTAGTCAGAAAGACACGGCTGAAGAGGAAAGAAAATAAAAAAAATCCAAGACACAATTGAAATAGTATTTTTCACTTGATTTTAACTAGGACAAAAGAGTGATAAAAACAGCCATTATGCTGTCCGTGTTTGTGTCTCTCTCGCTTTTTTTTCTTACATCATCTGGCTGTCACTGCCTCTCTTTTGCACAATCACACTCATACATTGAGCCCATCTGGTCTAAAAGCAAACTTCATGCAGACACTTTCCGCATTAGCCATGTCTACCTACAGCGCAGGACGTGACTGGTCGCAACTGACAGAGTGGCACTCCACTAGCAAACTTTAAACTGGAGCTAGAGGTGTACACAGGCATTCATAAGCAGTGTGAACAAGCTGTAGGAGCAGGAAAACTAGAGAGGACAGTGAAAGATGTGGCGAGATGTGTGCCTCATACTAAAACCCAGATTCAGCCAGTTTTTTTTTTTTTTGTTGTTGCTCCTCACAACTGTCAAATTCTCACTGTCGCTTATCTGACAAGGCAACTACAAGCTGTCAGTGTCACTACGTCACACCTCCAGCTCTCACCTTTAGTGGATGAGATTTAACATGATGAATAAATATTAAATGTTCAATTACTTTTCTTTTCATTGCTTTGGTGAATCTGGCCTTCAGTAAGTTCAGTGAAAGTGGAAAGGGAGCAGAACAAAGGGCTTCATCAACAAGCCAGAGCTGATTCAGTATAAAAAATGTCCAGATTTTTTCACCTGGGGTCCTTCTGGATGCTGTCCACTGATGGAGACCGTCCCAGCGCGGCCTCAGGGGGGAGGGCAGGGCCCGACTTGCTGTAAGGTGACTCGGTGGACGGGCAGAACTGCAGAGTGCGGTACGGGTTGGCATAGTCGGCTGCTCCGCCTCCAGTGGCGAAGCTGCCTCTCTGGAAGGTGGAGGCGGCACTCTGGCTTCCCGTTCGCTGCAAGGGGATTGGGTCGACACCAGGGGAGGGCGGTGCTAAGACGGGAAGAGGAGCGTAGGGACAGAGCAGATAGTTGAGGACCTCTTGGTACAACTGGTTCACCACTGGGGGTTTGAAAGAGCCGAGGGCAAGGAGGAGGAGCGGGGTTTAAAAGATGAAAGGAATGTATACACACATGCACGCACGCACACATGCACGCACGCACACACGCACGGACGCACGCACACAGGAGGAGAAAGCAACAATACCAGCACCAATGGAACAATAGCACAGGCAGCAATAAGTGGAAAGGGGAGAAAAGGAAGAAAACAAAGCAAAAGGCAACTTAAAGTCAACAGGTGGGGAACTATCAACGTGAACTCACTGACAGATCTCACTGTTCATTTGACAAAAAAATAAAAACAAACAAAGAAAGAAGAAAAAAATTAAATAAGCATGCAAAAAGACAGAGCACAATTTCTGTAGTGATCATGTTTACACACTACGAAGCCTTAGTTTTCATTTCAACTAAATGTAGATTTTGTCATGATGCCTCTTGGCACAACAACAACAAGGAAAGCTTTAGGAGTGGAATTGTAAAGGTTATTATGCTCTCATTTTACTGTTGCGGCCCACTTGAGATCACCTTTAGCTTTTTGTGGCCGCTCAACGGAGATCATTGTGACACCACCGTTTCAGGGGTCTCGTGGCAGTTTGACATCCAGTAAAGATATCAGAACACTATCATACACAGCCCAATAAAAGCCAAACTGCCAAGGATCACGCCGAGAGAGAAATTGTCTCCTTGTTAAACAGCGGTTCAGGAAAGATTTGGGCATGATAGTCAACACGGGTATGCTGGACTGCTCGGAGGGAGGTGAGCTGGGTCATTTCTTTTTGTGTGTGTAGCTAGATAACTACAGGGATCTCGACAAGGCCTCAGGAAATTCACTTATGATGTGAAGTTGGGTGTTAAGTGTCAGCTGCCTGTTTCCAACTCTTCATCATAGTGAAAGTATTCAAACTGACCTTGATGAGATTTTCACAGGAAAACAAAATGCCTTTGATAGACAATTTGGGCTTCAGCTGCTGTTGTTACTCACATCCACACAGCTCCTGACATTGATTGAGATGCATTTAATTGGTTGATCAGTGAATATGGGGAAGTTGCGATAGAAAGTATTTCAAATCTTTCAATCGACATTTATAAAATTTGTTGGAACAAAACTTTGTGAATGTGAGGTACTCTTGTCTGTTTTCCATTTTTTTCTTTGCTCAGGCGACCAAACCCACAGCATAGCATCAACAACATTTTAGGACACGGCTGATTTGCTTTGATTTCAAAGCACCCAAGCTAACGCCCATGGGATTAATTGAGATTAATTTTCAGCCTTGAAACTAATTAGTTAACAGACTGTGACTGAGAGACAAATTGCCATAGAGACCCCAATTGGATTTGCCTACCTGATCTGGTAAATAGCGCAGTGCGATCAGATGGAAGGAAGCCTCAAATGTACATCAGCTTTTAATGTAAGGCCACACCATTAAACCACTGCTTTTTGAGAAAGAGACCTGGTTATGTCCATTTCCCCTGTCTTTTCTTTTCTTTTTTTTCTTTTTTTTTTGATCAATTGCTTCATTCGGGGTATCATATGCTGTCTTTTTCCTCTCACTGATTTCTAAATGTGGATGGTTCAGTGGGTGATTTACAACATGCTGTAGCTATTTATAGTCCCGGGCTATTTGAAGCATTCCGCTTGTCGTCTCTTAAGTGTCACTATTATCTAGTCGAAATGCAACTGAAAGTTTTACAGATTTGCACACAGAGCTTCTCGCTTCTCCTTTAAAGACTTTTATTAGATTCAACTAATGGTTCGTGCCTGCAAGAAGACACTTGTGGTGTCACTGTGATTTAGCATTACTTATAGTTAGAAAGCATTAAAAGCAAAGTCAATAAAAAGAAATACCACATGTTATATGTCTCATTACTCATAAGTGGCAAAGTTTTTGATTTTTATGGTGATCACTCCAAGATACAGAAAATTTTTTATTTCTTACACTGAAAATCAGACGTTAGTTCTTTTGAGTTGAACAGTTGTAGAGTTACTGCACATAAAAACAAAACGTTACCTGGGAGAGTAACTCTTTTCTACTTGTACTGTGAACCGTTTCTCACAAATAATCTGGGCATAGTTGTATTAATCTAATGTTTCACATCAGCTAAAACCGTTCGCATTGTGCAGTTTTAGTCTATATCATATTAGACTATAGTCTAATATTGGTCATAATTGGAATGACAAGAGCAACAACAGCTGAGACAGCCTTCATGTTGCCCTCAGGAGAATTTAGTTCTGGTTAATGCTAATGACAAAGCTTAGTGAAAGCAGGACAGCAGCTCCACAGGTTTCTCACTGTTTTAACATGTAACAAAAGTGATCAAAAGTAATCCAATAAAAGTGATTTCCTTAAATTAATAAGTCACTGGATTGTTAGAAGTGATGATGCATAAGTCAAATACTTCTTATCAACATCGCTGGTCAGCAATTTGCCTGTAGGTATTCAGTATAATAAATAAAAGGTGAAAACAAAGAAGACTGAAGGTTTGCTGATACCCATCCTATAAGCATTCAGGAGAGACCTTATACTACAATCATGGATCAAACAAATAAAATGTGCTGGATTCTTTTATAAGCTTTAGCCAGACACTGTACATCTGGACAATAACAGTTTTTTATGACTGAGATATCAACATGAAGATATATTAGGTTTCACAAATTCATTTCAGTTAAAAGCATTGGTAAAGCTGCTTTCACTTATGAAAAATATGTGCAGCTCTTGACTGTCCGCCAGCTGTTTGCTTTCTGCTCATCTACCACTCAAAGAACCTTCTGTCTATTTCCCATCATCTTTAGGGATTTTCTTTTGTGGACTCAGTATCTGTAGACACCAGCTTCACACTCGCAGCACTTAACCTCTGCCTCCACAGCCCCATCTCCGCTCACCTTGTCCTCTCAGGTTTGGTTTGGTGTAGACTCGGTCTTCATAGATGGGGTCAATGTGGTGTTCAGGAGACTGCAGGGGTCGCAGCTCAGAGCCCAGGTGACTGTGTTGGCTGCTGTAAGAACCTCTTGAACCTGGGGGACAGCGGACAGAGAAGGTTAGACACACCAATGAATGAGAACTATTTTAACTAATTAACCACAAAATACTCAATATTGTCATTGTCACAGGCTCAAACGGCAAAGGAGGTACAATACGATTGTTTCATGAAAATGATGTTGCAAATAAATGGCAGGAATGAGAACATAAACAAAAACCAAAAACTGAGCTTCTATCTAATCCAATTCAGACATTCAGACTGTATTTGTATTGTAATCTTACTATTTATAATCTCAGGATAGGGATGTTAACATTTGATGTCCTAGTAAATATATATTTTTTTAAACAACAAAAGAAAAAAAGCATTTTTCCTAAAATACATCCACAACGTGATGGCACACAATATGCATGTAAAAAGAAAAAAGTAGTAAATAAGTTGTCTTGACCTCTGCCTGCCAGGCTACCAGGCCTTTGCAGGGTTGCGTTGGCGTACAGCTCGTGGGAAATCTTGTAGCCGTCTGCGCCGATGTGATGAAGCATTCGCTTGGTGGGCGACAGCGTGGCGTAGCTTCCCACCGCTGAACTGAGCTGGTGGATCGGTGACGAGGTGTGGTTCCCCCCCGGGGAGGCGGCCATGGGGAGAGGGGAGGAGGACCCAGCGGCACCCGATGCTACCATATTGATCGGCGATGAGGTGCTGCATGAGGAGGACATCGACACAGCTACAATTCATGTCTGAATGTGTTGCGTTTGATGCATATTGAAGGTTTTTGATAAAAAAAATACCACAAAAACTGTTGAAGAGGAGGTACAATAGCTACATAACCTTGACTTTTAGGCTAATGACAGTTTCCATAGCTAAAATTGTGGCAATCTATTGTAGCAAAAGGATGTTAACATTGTTAGGTAAGTGCTTGCTAATGATCATGTCTTTCCACCGACAAACGCCATTAACAGCCAGTGCATTTCATGTAAAATCCTCCATATTACAATGTATTACATCTCAACCTGTTGCTATTCTGAATTCAGACAATATAAAAGATATAAGCTTTTTGCTATCCAAGTATTCTGTATGTTCCAGTGAAAATGCTCCAGGAGTTGTATCTATCTGCAGATATATGCAATTCTACATTTCTATATAGTTTCTTGACATTATTCACTGAACTCATTAGATGACGAAGTGGCTCATTGTCACATGTTTAGCACAAGACACTTTAGATTGTTGTGTTTGAACTGAGCATCACTTATCTATAAATTATAATTAATCATACATTAAAAAACACTTTTAATTTGTTTTTTATATACATTGTGACCGAATTTGCTTGTCACATTTATTCTCTTTGGAAAAACTTGGGGAGTGTGCATCTAAAATAAAGTTCAGTGTTTTTGAACATTTGGCTACACAGCATGCGCTTGTGAAGACTGGCCCACTACCAGTCTGTTAGTCCATTAGGGAGTTTGTCTTTGCTCAGTGTGAAGAATGTGCTTCAGGAGTTTCAGCAAAGATTTATCGGCTGTGAGTTGAGCACTAAAGCCTTCAATCGATGCATGGATCTTTGAAGACAGTTGTGTGTGGTGCCTTTAATTGCAAGCGGTGCAAAGAAAAGTCTAGTTTTGAGAAAACTTCAAATTAGCGACTGATGATTAATAAGACTAATACAATCAAAGCATAAAAGTCTGGTCGTTTGAAACAAGGTATGCTGCCAAAAAATCTATAAGAAGACCAGATAAATCATGGTTTAAGAATATTTGGAGTACTTCTGTTGTGGGTGAAACACGTTCAGCCTCATACTTCACAAATAAAGGCAGTCTGAGGTATGAGAAAGTATGTTATACTTTAATTGGACAAACCTGTAGGATTTGGCAAGCCGGCTGGGTGACTGTTTGGGTGAGGACACCCTCTGTAGCGTGGCGTAGCTGGGCATGTCAGCGGAGGCCGATCCCAGGCGCTGCAGCTTGGTCGGGGATCCCACTGCCTGCAGAGGGGAGCTCACACGCTGTAATACAAGATTTGTACTCCATTAAAGGCGAGTGTCACTCACTTTAAATATTCATCTTCTCTTCTTATTCATATCATTATTTTCAGCGAGATGAACAACTCCCCCTGGAGCTGGAAAACCAGAGAGCAGAAACTCTAATCTGTGATAACATCCTGATGAAGGGCTGGGGGTTATCAGACCAAACATGAAGGGATGACTCTAAACTTTTATAACCAAATGAACTAGAAATGTGACTGGAAGCAATAGGCCGCCAAATTAAGTTCCATCAGAATTCTAAACATGTATTTTTCAGATGAGTGTCAAATGAGTTGAAGAAATATTAGCTGGAGTCTTGCTGATGCAGCTTAAAGGTACAATTTATAAAAGCAAAGAAATTTGGATGAGTGAAGATGTGAAGTGCGATGAACACGCTGCCAAATGTCGACCACTTCATCAGTAAATCTTGTTATATTGAAAAAAAAAAAAAGATTCATGTTTAACACACCATTCCAAAAATGTTAAAACTTACAAGAAAAATTAATCACAGTGTGCCAAAAGAGGAAATAAAAAACAAAAAACAAAACAACAAAATGATCCCCCAGAAGATGGATTTGTGCTTTGTCTCTGCTGTGTGCTTTGTCTGATCCAATAAATCATCAGTAGTGATTACAAAAACAACACAAAACAAACTTCTTTCATTTGCTCCTAGCAAATAAACTGATTGAACCATAAATGAAGTGAATAATCATGAATCAGAAATTTCCCCATTTAAAGATTTACTGAAGGTTGCATCAATTGCTGATGGTCCAATACAGCAGAACCTGCAAGTTTGTCCTGCAGGAATACATACATTCATAATACGGCACTCTCGCCTTGCAGTGCGGTCAACCCTAATTTTTTTAAGTTTTACATGTCATCCAAGTGCTTTTCCTTCATATACTGCAGTTTTATAGGTCCTCTCACAGTCCAAAAACATGCATGTGAAGTCAGTCAGTGTGCCCTGCCTTCACCCACAGTCAGCTGGAAGTTGGCTCCAGCCCTTGTCGTTGGATAAATGAGTATGGGCGATAGATGGAAGGATAATGACATGACGATGGCCAGTGGAGATAGTCGGTGCAACTATTGAAGTTGACAAGCTGACAACGTGGTGATTTCATTGATTAAAGACTTACTGAAGAAGAAAAACACATACAGTGAGCCAGCTTTGTTGCTGTTTACAAGCTAGCGAGTTTCACTGCCAAAACGGAGAATAATTTCATGAAGCTTCTTCTTGTACAATTTGTATATTTTAACGACTTTTGTCAATCTTTGTATTGACCATGATCCTGTTTAACAATAAAATTCAGCACAAAAGAGCAAAACAAGCCTATCATGATGACTATTTGATGTCTATTAATATATTCCTTCAGTGCATTAAAACCAATACAGTGCATGTAGCCCGCGGCCAAATGATTGGCTGGTTGTTGCATTTCAAGGGAGGTGTGAAGAGAGTGTCTGTCATACAACAATTGGAGCAATAATCTCTTAGGGAGTTGTACCTGAGCAGGCAAAGTGGCACAGGAGTAATACATGGATGGTCCAACAGGTGCGGGCCCACCCTCATTGGGCATCTGGAAGGCGCTGCCAAGGGCCTGCTGGGCAAATGAGTCTCTCTGGGACTGCGAAGGAGAATCTGTGGCCACTAACTGGGCAGCTGCACGGCTGGATGTCACCTACAGAAGGTGGAGGACAATGGAGAGAAACATGAGACAGGTGGAAGTGAGGAGGAGGAGGAGGAGGGGGGGGGAGGAGGAGGACATGACAGATCTGAGAAAATTAGATGACAGCCGAGAAAAGCAAAAAATAGAAGTGGGAAAGACTTAAAGAGAAGGGGAGGGAGGGTTAGAAAGAGGGACTAAGGGATGTAGGAGGGTGGAAATGACAAAGGAACATATGAAAGACAGAAATGGGGATAAAAGGAAGCAATTACCTGGTTGTAACTGTGAACTGCCCCTCCCAATTGCCCACCTCGACCCGACTCCCCAAGTGCAAGCCCCTGGTTACTGTGATAACCGGCGGCTGCATAGGCATCCTGGTTGTTCAGCTGCAATGCGCTCTGGGAAAGGAGTCCTTGTCCTAATGAGAAAAAAGAAAAAGAAAATTACAAACACACAAAGGAGGGAGACAAGTAACATCAAAGGACGCGAGCACCGAAGTATCGCTTGATGGCGACACAAAGACCTTGTTTGTTTCACATGAATTCAATAAATCTCGAGACAGAAAGGGTATGGATTTAGTCAGAGAGGAGTCAAACGAGGACACGTCGCAATCCGAGACAAACTTTGTGATCACTGTCAAGCAGCCACCTTAAAACTTGGTTTCACTTCAACTGTCGAGTTGCTTTTAAATGACTATTTTGAGAGGACTTCTGTAACCGTCCAATTTTTTAGTGTAAAGATTTATTCTGTTTATGGCCTTCAAGGCGTTTCGTAACCCAGTTTACATCACACGTTATACAATGAATCCCTTTTTTTCCTCTTCCAAAGGAAGTATTGAATGAGGCTACAACAAATGGAAATATGTTGGTTTGTAACACACCTTGAAATACAGAGTGGAGATGAAAAAGCAAACTGAAAAATGGAGTAGAATCAAACACAAATCCTTCTCCGACTGTTTTAAGACACCCATTTGCTTTTTACCCACTATGGTATTGCAGCCTTTCTACTCTCACTTTTATGCTTAGTGACCCCTAAATCTTACCCTATTCCTGACCTCCATTTAAAACTCAGTCTTTTCTTCACTCCATTTCTCCTTTACTGCTCATAACTGCTCATATCCGTCTCGTCTTTACTTTTTCAGCGGCAAAATTGTTACAATGAGGCCAAAAATTTAACTTTCACACACTTATTCAAACATGCATTGATAATAAATAAGTGGGCTACATGGTGATGTAGTGGTGAGAATTTCACCTCACGGTTAAAATAATATTGTTCGATTCCAGATTCAGGCCTTTGTGGGGACTTAGCAAGTTCTTCCCTGTGGTACAATGGCACTGAACAGATAAAACCTGCAAAGATTATTCATATATTTACTTCACAGAAACTCAGATGGAAAGGTTTTCAGGAATCAGGAATATCAGGAATTTGGTATAAAAGTCTGTGTCTTAATTATAGCTTGTTTATAATAAGGAAAATATAAAATTTTGATTGACAGCTTTAATAAGTGAACAGAATTTTTTGCATATAATTTTGATTTATCTATGTTTCCATGAGGACTTGACCCACAAACACATAACCAAAGAAATGCAAAGTGATCCGTGCAAATCCCTTATAAACACGTAGTTTAATGTTGCTACCTTGACCTGCAAAATCACATAGTGTGTACACTGTAAGTGCTGACCTTTGAGGGAAAAAGAGAAGTATTAGCTGTGTCCTATTTATTTAACTCTCACCTGGCATCATATGCCCAATGAGCCTCTCATGAGAACCAGTTGTGTTGTTGAGAAATAACTGATAGACATCAAGTCTGCACTTGACCATGATGTTTTTCATGCTGGTAGAAGAGAAAAGTAAATCCTTGATGCATTTTTCACAATGTGGATTGCGCATGTTAGGAAACATTATGGCAAGATTTGCTGACTCTGTGACAGAATATATTTAACAGTGTAGTCATGTGGGGGAAAGCCAAAATAGAAAGTAGTATAACCCCAAGGCGGGGAATTCAAGGTTACGCTACACTAGAGGGGTCAAAATCATTTTAGTGCAGGTGCCACGTAGGAGCCCTGTCTGATCTCAGTTCGGCTAGACCAGTGCAATTTTGGCTCATTGACTTCAAATAATGTCAACTCAAAATGTTTTCCTCACAAAGAAGCAGGAGTATCATTTTTTAGGAGTACAAAACTCAGTATGACCAATCTGAACGACTTAGTTTTTGCTTCAAAAGACAAAGGATTTCTGAATCCTTTAACATGCACATACTTACAAGTCTTCGATGTAAATAGAATTGTGGCAAAACAAACAAACACATTAAAAACCTTTAGCTGCAGCATCTTCTGCATTCTGTTGGTCAGTTCACGTTCTCAGTGTTTTAATAATTCTCTTAAATGTACTGCATGTTTGACAGCTGTACACTACATTATTGTCAATCTTCAATGTACCTTTAAACAATGTGAAGATTTGGAAGCTTCTTTGTGTGACTTTGTCTTACTTTGGGTAAATAATAAATACAGGAAAAAAATCTATCAGAAACATTTTCCCTTAGAGGGACATAGAAACATGTTTTTCTCATTTTGGGGAATATTACTAGTTGCTCAGTTTAGACGCTGGATCATTACACATCATCTACACATTGCTATATCGTCTGTCAAGTGTAGTAAATATACAGAATCAGCGCTGCACTGGTGTGAAACACCTCCGAGCTGAGCCTGTTTTTTGTTTTTTTTCCTTGCCTTTTTATCACCACAACTCTTTTCCTTCAGGCTGCCATCCAAATCTTCCAAAGATCAGGCTTCCAGACTTCATCTAGCCAATCGCACAGCGAGCAGCCATCGAGCCAGCAGCTGCTCAGCCATTAAGTCAGTCATTTTGTTTCCGTTTATTCAGGGTGTCTGCCACTTTCCCAAATCATCTTTAATGCTTTTCAAAAAAAATAAAAAAAAATTCAAGGGCTCAAGAATGAAAACTTGATAGATTTTCCACAGCTGAATAAATGCACATTTGGGCTGGGAAACTTCTGAAACATAATAAATCAGAAATGTTCAGTACAGACAGCAGTTTTTCACAGTGAGAGTCGGAGAAAATGTCGGCAAGCGAATAAATTCTGGCGGCGGATGTTTGCGAGTTAAGAGGCCACATCTCAAAATTGAAGACCAACCTTTTCAGCCTTAATTAAAATAAACAACAAAAGGATCCAACAAAAATCTTGTTAAAACTGTTCCATAATACACCAACAGTCATTTTGTGAAAAAAGAATGTAATTTATTATTTGTAGGTCATTTAACTTTTGAAATTGTTCGCATCTCATTTGTGATTAAAGAGAAATTTAGAAAATGCCAGAAAGAAAATGTTTTTTATTCAGAGTAATATTTCTTGGCTGTAGAAACCCAGCAGGTTGTCTTCTGAGTAAGTAAAAGTTGTTTTATATGAGAGAGATTGCCTGTTTGTTGATGTAGCTTTTGTTTGTTTTTTTCACTTGTTTTCTGGTACCTGTGCTTGTGGGATTGTTGTAGTTTATTTATTCACATTTATTTAGGTTGTTGTGTGCTTTAAGACAAATGGTATGAGTTAAACAAAACTGTATTGAAATGAATGAATACCTAAATAAATTCAAATGTCCAGTTTCTGAAACCCTAAACTGTTTAAAAGTCTTAATCCAAAAGTGTTTAACCTGTTATCTTTTTAATGGGTGTGTTTTGGAGCGCTGATCTACACCTCAGATACATCAAACGAATGTTGTAACTTTTTATTTAAATACTATTGGTGGTGAACTTGTTTTCTCCATAAACGAGAATCTGTTATTTAAATAAGATGGATTCAGTTTCCTACTCAACAGTAGTGTTCAAGCAGACTTAAAAGCATCGGGTTCAAATGTTACACACATCCAGAGCAGCCATGTTTGTGTTTAATTTTCCACACTGCCTCATTCGTGATTCTGAAGTATTTCCATTTCTGTGATTTGCACATGGACCATTTAATTTCCCATGTAAACATGCAAACGTGCTGAGACTGGGACGCATAACTAAGACACGTGCAAATGATTGCACAGATGAGAGGAAACACATTAAACACAGTTACAATGGATCTGCAAAGCAAAGAACGATGCATATGCTGTAAATCCTGAACAATTACGATTGATCCATAACAACTGAAAAACAATTCACTGTATGATTTGAGGAAGATTTGGCCTGTGATTGAGACGTGACCTGTGAAGAAGTACCCTGCCTTCACCACACTCAGTTGGGAATGGCTCTAGACTGTAGAAAGCAGTAAAAAGGCTGAATGAATGGATGGAATTTGAGGAAGGACAGAAAAACAAGAGCAGCTTAAGCCAAATTCCCCCATCTGATTTATTCATTTTTGATGCATGCCCAATTAATCCACTTTCAGTGATGATGGCACTGATATGCAGACCAAAGAGCTTAGATTACAAAAAATAAAGTTTTTTTGGGTGGTTGTAAAATCATTTACAGTATCCCCATTACCTGCAGGCATACATGCATTCATCAACAATATATAGACAATACAGTCACCGATTCCTAATCACTCTCAAACCTTTTTCAAAAGCCTCTTAAATTCCCAGCATTTGTATTCCCAAACAGCTCTTCAGCTGCCCTCCATCAACAGGGACTGTGCCTCTATATCAACGGATGTCACTTTTTGTTCTAGAAGTATACCAATCAAACAAGCAACTTTTCTCTTTTCTTTGTTATTATTAAAGAACAGAGAAATCCTAGAGCCAGCGGTCAATATGCACTGCACAGGACAGATAAAGTCAGCAGCTAAAGGCAAGAGGAGTCACTGTGGATAAGACTGTTGGAAAATAAAGCTCTACCAAAGTGAAAAGTCACTTCAAAATACAGTGGATAGCTCCTGTAGGCAATGTGGCTGGTGATATTGCAATATTTAAAATGTGATATTAAGCTAAGGGTGCTGGCTGAGTTTACTAGGTCAAGGCTTCCATGTCTAGTGTGGGCTCATTCTGGGCACACACATTAGTGCACACAGGCAGAGGAAAACGCATCATGCAGCAGGCAAAAATTATACTCCGGGCCTGTTTCAAATGGGTTCACGGACTCTCGTACACAAACCCAGATGTGTGCGTTGAAAGCTAGGGGATGTTTTCTGCAGTTTCTGTTTGCCACTTTAGGTGTGTTTCATATGGGTAGAGGAGCCTTTAGGGAAGCAAAGGGCTTCATAAATACATTATCACTCCAATGGCAAACACTGAAGGCTCCACTGAACCCATCTGAAGTGAGTGCACGGGTGTGAGTGGAAAGAAACTGGTGTATGAGAGGGAAAGTAACGGGGGGCCTTAAGAAGATCTGGATTTTCTAATCTGTTTTGAGTGAAAACACACACACACACACACACACACACACACACACACACACACACACACACACACGCACACACACACACACACACACACACACACACACACACACACAACTCACTCCTGCCGTGTGCTCCCATCCATGAACACACAGCACCCCTGCATACACCTGCATTCAAGCAGTTGTGACCCGAATAGACTTGTTTCAGCTCATTCATCTCTTTTTATTCCACACACACAAAGACTTGAGAGGTTTCTTTTTTTCTTTTCTTTTTTTTGTGGGCACCGTACCCGATTGACACATTTTAATATTTCATCAGTGTGTATTTTTGGAGGCAAATGCTGAAACTGCATGCGTAATGAAAAATAACTGCGTTTGTGGTCTCACACACACACACAGATTAAAATGCACATTTTCAAACATCACCATCCACGAAGCAGCGTGAAGCGTGTACACACGAGCGTACTCTGCTGCTACGTCGTACAAATCTGCTCTGCAACTTGAATAAAAAAAAATAATTAAAAAAAATACCTGTGTGTATTTGTACTGCATGTATGTCTGACTAAACACCTAAAACCAGATCGCTATTCATCAAAATTAAATATTTAGATTTTTTTTATTCCCCCTAAGAGAAAAAAGAATGCCTCTGATCCCTCAAAGTGTCTTGGATGAGACTCCACACACTTGCTTCATTCAATACGCACACATCTATGAATATGCAAACAGTTGCTGCCTCTATCTCCACCCGCCCCTCTGCCACACGCCGGCAGCTCAAGCTTACCTGCTCACCTTCAACTGTGCTTATCAAACACACAACCCCCTGCTTGTTTTTTGGATTAACTAACCCATCTCACACGGTAACAGAGGATTAAAAAACAAAACAGGACACAGATTGCTTTTTCGCTAAACGTCTGTGAGTAAGAATGTAAATACTATGCTAATGCAACATAAGACATGTAATGCAAGACAAGTCTTTAATTTCACAAATTTATCAAACAACTATTGATGTTTCTAGTTTTCAACAAATTCGGTCCTGGTCGCCACTTTTTATTGTGTATTAACATGAGTGTGCTGCAGCTACTTCAATGATCTGGCTGGAGATATGATTGCTTCATGATCAAACTAAAATGAACACAATTTTGTGCCGGACTGAAATGTTGATTT
>OMNM01033827.1:0-14615 GCA_900302745.1 Parablennius parvicornis | reverse complement strand
TCTACAGACCACTGAATTTACAAGTCAATCAGATACAGCATGATCTCCAGATGGTTTTCCAGATCACTCTCAAAATTTAATGCAATCTAGGTTGGGTCAAGACACATTTTCTGAATCTTTTTTAGGAAGATCCCATCAGGAGTTTTTGCGTAATCCTGCTAACAAAATAACAGACAAACCCTGGCAAAAACATAAACTAATTGGCGGAGATAAAGATTATATGTTATGTGTATGAATTGGTTCTAATGATGCCCAGCTATTGTAGTCCTGAATCTAAATAGTATCCTGAGCTTGGAAGCTTTACAACAACAAAATAAGGTTAATAGGAAAAAAAAATGTTGCAGCTGGCAACCAAAAATAGTGTAACACAAGAAACTCCACTCACAAACTCACAAAATTGTACATGCTAAGTGCAAATGAAAGACAAACGTGTTGTACTAAGGTCAGAGGACAATGACTAAACATTTTTGTCTTTAAGAGTTGCGTAGTTAGTGACTCAAGTAGGAATTTCTTTGACTCCTGATTTCAGATTTATCTGCAGGGGAAACAAAAGGTTGATACGTTTGTAATGTGCTCCATCAGTGCAACTCTAAACCTAAAAGAATAGGTAGTTAGTGTGGCCACGATCATGTGCTAGCTCACTGTAAAATGGTGAATACAAAGTGGAAACAAAGCACATCTGCCTAAATGTTACACCTCAACACATCCAAAAAGGAACATTTAGTGTCAAAGTTCTGCTTTGAGCAGAGTAGGTGGGACTGAAACAACACAAAACATGATTGTTTTGTTCAATACCCTCATCGCCCATGACTTAAAATGCACTGGACTATGACACGTAGCTGACCCCCTCAGAGAGGTTTTTTTCCCCAGATTTGCAAAATATACCGGAAAGAAACGATGACGAAAGTTTTCGTGAACACACATTCATGATATCGTCTCTTAACGTAAGAGTAATATAAAAAACTGTCATATCTTCTGTGTAAAGACGTAATTAAAGTGTTTAAGCACTTTACAATGAGCGCAGGATTATATGGAGGGATGATTGTGCCAATATTAAATAAATAAATACACCATTAAAAATTAATTAAATGTGTCATTAAATAATTAACTAAATGTGTCATTAATTTATTAAAATATCAATTCATATTTTCTAAAGTACATATATAATTATTTCACCATTTAAATAAGTATTTCATTGCCTAAATGTGTCAAAATTAAATAAATAAATACACCATTTGTTAGAAAGGCTCAGACAGCGGGTGTGGGGAATGTTCGTTATAATGTTTGTATGCTATATTGATTATGTTGATGTGTGAATTCTATTGAGTTGAGTTGATGTGGGGTTAGTGTGCCACCTTCTGCCAAGAAATGCCATTACTCTTTTCTGGTGCTCTGTTGTTGGAACAGTAAGTCTGACCCATATTGTCCCTACTTTGAAAGCAATCAGCATTACCTTAGCCAGTGTTCTACTGTCAAGGAATTGTGCAAAGATCAACTGACTTGGTGGATTAAAACTCACAAGAAATGCTGGCGCTGTGGTAGATCACATCAAGCAGTTCATTGTGATCTCCACAAACCATGAGGGCTCTGCCGTGGGAAACATCTCAAGATGCTCCATGAAGTGAACACAAGTGATGTTCCACTGTGCAGTACCACTGCAGACATACTGTATCTAGAAAGAGTACCAACCTGTTTGGCGGGACCTGGTTTGAGACAAGCCTCCTGATGTATATGAGTGGCAGGTCCTCCCCTTTGGTACTACACGCAGCCCCTGTTGTGCGACGTATGCTCTGCAACGCCATGTAATGACAATCACAGTGCTACAGGGAAGATGTGAGATTCTCTGTGGAGTGGTGTTTCTATGTAGACAACTGTCTGCAAAGTGTGCCTGCTACAGTAAGGTCCTGCTAATAGTGATACAGGTGACATTGCATCATAAAGATAGAAGCCTAGAAATCTATGCTCTCCTCGAGAAAGGTTCTGTACATACGTTGCTGTCAGCTACTGCACAAAAACTTAGATTACAAGGAACCCCCGAAACTCTCGACTTGAGAACCATCAGACAAGATATTCAGACACTCAATGGTTCATGTGTCTCATTTCAAGTTTCACCAGCCTTCAACAGCCAGAAGCGCTTTACCATTAAAGGTGCTTTCACTGCAGAACGAATGGGATTAGCAGAGCATTCCTACCCCATTGAGAGCCTGAAGAAACAATACAGACACCTCTCAGGCCTTCCGTTGCGCTCCTTCAACAATGTGCAGCCTTTAGTGCTCACAGGTGCAGATTGTTTTCACCTTATAACCCCTCTTGAGCCAGTACAGGTTGGTGCGCCAGAAGAACCGGTTGCAGTTCGAACCAAATTGGGCTGAACTCTACAGGGGCCGATGCAAACAATAGAAAGATGCCTGTAACCCAGACAGTATCTGTTCATCTCAGGTACCCCTCAAAATGCCGACTTACTGAGAAATGTGGAGAAGCTCTGGCAAGTTGACATCCTGTCATACAGGAGTGAGAAAACTATAACTCGCTCTAAAGAAGACAAAGAGGCAATAAACCTGCTGGAAACCAAAACGACACATGTGGAGGTCAATGAGATCTTTTGTTTTGCAACCCCTCTCCTGCGGAAGAAGAACATGCTCGGTTTCCAAGCCTTTTAAGAGTCAGTCATGCCAAACCTGTGTAGCACTGACAGACGCCTCAGTAAAGACCCAGAACGTGATGCAGCCTACTGTGCTGAGATTAGGAAGTAAATCCAAGCTGGCGCTGTGTCAAAATTACTCCAAGAAACACCGGAACAGCAGAGCGAGTCGTGGTTCCATCACCATCACATGGTGAGTCATAACAACAAAAATCGGATCATGTTTACCTGTTCCCATCAGTATCAAAGGCTCAACCTGAACAATGACCTGCTCCCAGGACCTACGCTTGGTGCTTCCTTACTGGGGGTGCTGCTTCGTTTCCATAAACATTCCACTGTCACCAGTGGGGACATCGAAGGCATGTTTCACCACGTTCGCCTCCTTCCAGAGGACCGACCAATGTTGAGATTTGTTTGGCGGGACCTGGTTTGAGACAAGTCTCCTGATGTATATGAGTGGCAGGTCCTCCCTTTTGGTATTACATGCAGCCCTTATTGTGTGACGTATGCTCTGCAACACCATGTAGCAGATCACAGTGCTACAGGGAAGATGTGAGATTCTCTGTGGAGCGGTGTTTCTATGTAGACAACTGTCTGCAAAGTGTGCCTGCTGCAATGGAAGCCAAAACGCTAGTTGACAAGCTAAGATCACTGCTGGCTTTAGGAGGATTTGGTCTTTGTCAGTGGGCAAGTAATGGGCCAGATGTCATCAGCCATCTACTCAAAGAGGCTAATTCAAATAGCAGTGAGTTATGGCTTGCGCAGGAGAAGACGGTTTAATCCAAGAACACACTTGGGCTCAGCTATCACATCCATGATGACACTGTAGGGTACAAGCATCGGCCCTTTGATTTTGGCATCCTGACTATGCAAAGCATCTACAGACTGGGATGACCCACTGCTTCCTTCTGATCTGAAGATGTTGTGGGAGGAATGAGAGAGTGAGATCTGTATCCTCCCTCAAGTTGTTCTGCCAATGTGTTACACCCCAACTGAGGTTAATCTCTCAAACATCAACTGAAAGATACTCATCTTCTGTGATGCATCAGTTCAGGTTAATGGATCTGTTGCATACCCTTGAACATCAAATGACCAAGGTCAAGTCCATCTCTCCTTCCTCTCGGCTCGCTCCCGAGTTGCATCCAAATGCCAGATGTCAATCCCTAGGCTGGAACTTTGCGCGGCTGTAATGGGACCCCAACTCGCAAAACTCCTAAAGTCAGAGCTTACTCTGAAAGTTGACAGTATCACTCTGTGGACTGACTCTACAACAGTTTTGAGTTGGCTGTAGTCAGAGTCATGCCGTTTTAAAGTGTTTGTCGGTACACAGATAGCCGAAATCCAGGAGCTAACAGATCCACATTCTTGGAGGTATGTGGACTCAGTGAGAAACCCACCTGATGACATCATGAGAGGAAAAACTCTCAACGAGCTCTCAAGGCCGAATAGATGGAGTCAGAGTCCCTCCTTCCTCCTCCACAGCCAAGAGGCTTGGCCTGTCCAGCCAACAATTAGCATCGATGAAGAAGAAACTTCAGAAATGAAAAGTTCAGTCTTCTCATTCAACCATTCTCCACAATGACAACTTCACCCTCTGAAGCTAAGCTATACAACAACCGGCAAGAAGTCATCGAAATAACTGTGGAGAAGTTGCACAGGGAGGCAGGAGGGGAAGGCAATCTGAAAGCTGCAGACTACCAAAAGGCTGAGAGATGCATCCTCCACATGATACAGAGCGAGAGCTTCCCCAAGAACTAAGGCTTTTACAAGCATGAAAGTCTCCATCCTCCAGCAGCCAAGATAGATGAGTCAGATCAACTCATTCGAGTCGGTGGAAGATTAAGGCGGGCAACAGACCTTGAACCACAAGCAGTGCACTCTATAATCTTACATCCACACCATCCATTCACAAAGTTTCTGATACAGCATGACCGGTGGGTCATGCTGTATCAGAAACTTTGTGAATCTGTCAGACAGATTCCGAACTCTGTCAGACAGAGCCCGAATGCCTATTTGAGTATCCAGTATACTCTGCATATACCTGCAGAGGAAGAGAAGTCTTTCGTCACATTCGCCACTAGGTCAACTGACCTGACTGCAGATTGTGGAAAGCTAAACCTGCTATTACCAAAATGGATGACCTGCCCTTCTCTCCCCTCCATCTATTTAAGTCCTTCTATTCGACGGGTGCAGATCGGTTTGGCCCTTTCCGGGTCAAAATCGGACGGCATATTGAGAAAAGGTGGGGAATTATCTTCAAGTGCCTGACCACAAGAGCAGTAAATCTGGAGATCCTAACCCACCTTGATACTGATTCTTATCTCATGGCACTGAGGAGATTAATTTCATGTCGGGTCACACCTGCTGAAATAATCTCGGATCAAGGCATTAATTTCTGAGGCGGTGAAAGGGAGATCAGAGAGGCTACTGCTGATTTAGCACCAGAGCTGCAAAGCCTTCTTGCAAAGCAGAAGATTGCTTTTCAATTCATCCGTCCTGTTGTTCCCCACTTTGGTGGTGTGTGGGAAAGAGAGATCCGTTCTGTAAAGACAGCTCTCAACATCACAATAGGTGCTCAGCCAGTACCTGAGGAAGTTCTCATAACTGTTCTCGTTGAAGTGGAGAACGTCCTGAACTCAAAACCATTAAGTTGTGTGTCTTCCAGTGCCACTGACCCTGATCCCGTGACACTTAATCATTTTCTGATGGGGCAGCCGGACGGTTCTCTGCCTCAAGTTGTCTACCCAGATACTGACTTTCTGATCAGACGTCGTTGGCATCACTCGCAGATCTTAGCAGATCACTTTGGGCCAGGTTTATTCGAGAATACCTTCCAAATCTGCAAGTCAGACGGAAAAGTCAGACGACTCAAACTGACTTGGCAGAAGACAACATAGTCATGTTGATGGATCCACAACTGCCAAGAGCACTTTGGCCCATCGGATGTGGCAAAGGTACACAAAAGTGCAGATCGTTTCATCAGATCTGCAGACGTGCAGATAAAGGACAAGGTGTACACCAGACCAACTGCATGGATGGTAGTTCTCCATGCACTACCTGAAGGAACATTGGCCACTGATCCTGATTAAGGCCTTTCTATGAGTCAAATGTACATTGTACATTTGAGGGCGACTGTCAGAAAGGCTCAGACAGAGGTGTGGGGAATGTTTGTTCTAATTTTTGTTTGCTAAATTGATTATGTTGATGTGTGAATTCTATTGAGTTGAGTTGCTGTGGGGTTAGTGTGCTAACTACTGGTAGGAAATGCCATTACTCTTTTCTGGTGCTCCGTTGTTCAGTTGACCATGCCTGCCATTTGGGAGTGGAAGAGCCTTAAGCTAATGTGCATTCTTGAGTCATTGTGAGTATTTCCGAGTGTATTTACGTTGATTTCTAGTCCATGTGTCGTATACAGACTGTATATTGCGTGTTGGGTGTTGTTGCAGTATGTTTTAGTCCTGTATTTTGTGTGCTAACATTATTTGTATATTAGCTTGTTATAAGTGATATTATTTCATATCTGGGACATTTTCATATATAGTTCGTGTTTTCTGTTTATCACATAGCCTGCCAGTACTTGAAGATAAGTGAGCTATGGTTTCAATGGTTGAAATTATTGCAGTTTCTGTTAATATGTTAAATATGTTAAATATGACACTCATCTGGAGGATTTGTGGGTTTGTCCTTGTTAAGCCCAGTAGGTGTTACTGTTGACTAGGAATATATTATAACATGTCAAATTTCAATACTGTATTCATATGTGCTGGTGAATTCAGTTAGTGTTTACTTTGTATCCTGTGTGATTTAAATGTATGATGGTAGTTTGTTATTATGATTTTCTGGTCCATTAATCTCATGATTTATGTTATTTGTTGTTATTGCTGGACCACACACATACACAAAGACATATACAAACCATACCCACTGAAGACTGCCTGTACTGCCCCGGCATTCTATATAATAAAGAGGATGTGAGGATCCACACTTCGCACAGCACTGGATCCTCCCTCACTGACACACCTGCAGGTGATTTACTAATTGATTCCTCTCACCTCTTAAGCCCTGCAGTGAGGTGGATCCGGTGCCAGAAGATTGAGTTCTCTCCTGAGTCAACAAGCTTCACTCATGTGCTCTTCGTCTCCTCGATTCACGCATCTTTGGCTGACTGCAGTCCTCTCACCCGTCCACTCTTCACTGCAGAGTCTCTGATCCCTGTCTCCCAGGTCTTGCAGTTTAAATAAACCTTCACTAAACTGCTTCTGCTCTGCTTTTGGGTTCTTCTGACACTGCACCCCAGCTCCCAGCCGTAACAGAGGACGAAACACAAGAATTCACAGCGTTGTTTGTGTGTCCTGACCGACACCCAGGTTCGAACATCAACCATCATCAGCTATAATCTCTGTGGGTCCTCACCAACACCATTAAATAATTAATTAAATGTGTCATTAATGTATTGAAATTGAATATATAAATGGATCATTAATTAATTACAATATTCATTTAATGTAAAAACATATTTAATTATTTCACGATTTAATTAATTAATAATTAAGGGTGTATTTATTTATTTAATTTTAACACATTTAGGCAATGAAATAATTTAGTGAAATATTATATATGTGCATTAAATAAAATTAATTGATATTTTAATTAACGAATGACACATTTATTTAATCAATGATTTACTGACACATTTATATATTTTATTCCAATTTTAATAAATTAATGACACATTTAATTAAGTATTTGTGTATTTATTTAAATTTTGGCAAAATCAGCCCTCCATAGGATTACTGTCAAGTCTTACCAAAGTAAACAGGGGGCTTCCCAAAAAGAATGGCTGGATTAGGATGGCTCCACGACTCAAAGATCACACTCTGTTTGTACCTGGTGTTCAAATCCATCACTGTTGATCTGTTACTTTACAAATAGTTTACTGTTTTATGTTAATCTCTGGCAATCTTGCCTATGAAATAACAAACTTAGGTTTCAACATTTCTTTCAGATTTACAATAGACTAAAAATATACCACATATCCTTTAATGACTCGAGAGAATGTCTCTATTATAAGGACATAGTGTTGGAGCTGATGTGAATTCCATATGGCAGAGTGTAGACTTGGCATGACAGACTGAACTTTTCTTCTAAGAGTTTGCTGCTAAAAGCCAACTGCATGTTTTCCTGTTTATAAAACAGAATAGTGAACTTGAACCACTTCATTAGGTTTTGTAGATTGACTGGAATGCTTGGTAAGAGACTGGAAAAGCATTGTTAAATAAAAACAGAAAATTTCAGAGGACATTTTTTGTGCCTGCCTCTTGGTGCCGACCAATACCCCCTATATACTGTCACTACTAAATGTAGTATACGTCACAGCACACGTTAGCATGTTCATGTAGCTTGAGTTAGCATTTCAGCTTGCTAACATAAGATACATGTAACTCTAACTCTAGGGTGGAGTCAAAAGTGGGCGGGACCCAGCTAATTAGTTAGTGATCCGCAACTCTCGCCTCCCCTTTAGGTCATCCCCCAAATATCAGCTCAATTGAACAAACTTTGTTAGCATGCTAGGCTGTTATATACCTGAAAATCACACACCTGGAATCTGGTCTTATCTCACATGCTAACTATCTCATAAGCTAACTAACCTAGCATTGGCATTAACATTAAAAAGCATGCGACATAGCGATACTAATTGCTCCTCTCTTCCCTCCTGATTCTCTCCTCATGCTCGTCTGTGTGTGTGTGTGTGTGTGTGTGTTGTCATATGGTGTCTGCAATGTGTGTGAGTGTGACTGTGAGTACTTCATGTTAAAGGATGACTCCTTCAGGGAGTCTGCAGTCAGAAGCAGCATAGCGCTCCTTCCGAACTACTGATTCATGTTCAAGAACCGTGAGACCCTGTTGAAAAATCTTTTCACCGTCAGAGGAAGCTGCTGGTCACAGGGTCAGCTGCCCGTGTCCTGAAACGCTTCCATCTCCCCATGAAGAGTTTAGATATATGTCTCAACATTTGGATTAAAGCGAGAGAAAATGTCTCAAAAAATGCATTAGAGTCTATCAGAGGGAATTGTGCAATTGTTGCAAACTACTGCTTTTTTTCAATAGAACAGTTTGGGACACAGACAGAACTGGCCCCTTATCAGAAAAACAAGGCTTGTAGCTAGGTTTTGATGCATAATGTTATGACAAAAAGGAAGGAACATGCACAACTGTTAAACTACAAAAACGGCTGAAATATTTATTGAACTCGACGTCAGAGAGATTAAGTGTTTAAAGACAAAAAAATATGTTTTCTGAATGGAGGACAAGAGCAGCAACATTTTAAAAGTTGAATGGAGTCTCTAACATAAAATATGACGACTTGGCCTGGCGTTGAATAGTGAGGAATTTTTGTGTTCTTCACTCTTTTCCCATCCACTTTGAATGGGAAATTATTCGCCGTAGTTTATTTTGGAAACCGTTACTCGAGGCGTTTAGAAAAGTCATAGCACATGATTACCAAATTTTCCGCATGTTTTGATGAGCTTTGTATGTACATACTCCAAACAGTGCAGGACTAGTTACACAGCAAAGTTCCCACTGCAGATATAAATTAAATTAAGAATAAATGCTTTTCAAGGAATAGTAAGGTTTGCGCCTTGCCAGCACAAGAAAAAGAGCAAGTTAAGTGACAGCAGATTGACAGCAGAGTGGAGACACGTTATGAAAGTGGGGATAAATTATTGAAGGATGAAATCTTTTCTTACCTCAGGAAGAGATTCACATTTTCTGAAGCGTGCTTAAACAGTCCTTCAAACTGGTCTCTGGCCCACTAAAAGAAAAACAACAAAAAAAAGCATTCTACTTGACATTTATTTAGTCAAAAGCTAAAATATTTTTTTATTTCTATGGCAAATACATATATAACACAATACAACACAAAATCAACTTCAAGAGGAGAAAATATTTGATTTCAATCGGGGGGCCTTCCTGTGTTTTGTTTGTTTGTTCTCTGTGGGTCTTCTCCTGGTTCTCTGGTTTTCTCCAACCTCTGAAGTCATATGAGTGTGAGTCTGTGTGTCTGTCTCTCTGTGTTTGCCTAGTGAATGTCAGGAGACGCATCCAGAATATACCCTGCCATCATCCATTTTCACCTGAAATGAACTCCAACCCATCAAGACCGTGAATTGGTGAACTGTTTAAAGCAGTTCAGAAATTATATGGATAAAGAGATCTACATATAAAATGCATTTGATACAAACATGGGGGGGTGAATGGAACAAGCGGGGAGCCTTTCAAACACTTAGCACATATATTTGTTACACATAATTAATTGTCATTAAACTAATCATCTGATGTGGAATGTTCTTTTGTTTTTAATGGGAAATGTCAGGATTCTCCACAACACTGGAATAGTAAACTGTCAAATAATAAACATTATACTTGTTGAATACCAGCAAAGTGGTTCTCCCCAATATCAATGCATAGAGAAGAAAGTACAAGTCTAAATAGAAAATTCCAGAGGAAATTTTGTTTCGAGTTAGCATGTGAGCTTGCTAACATAATACACATGTAACCCTAACCCTAGGGTGGGTTCAAAAGTGGGCGGGATCCAGCTAATTAGCTAGTGATCCGTAATCCGAGCCCCCCCTTTAGGCCATCTGCCAAAAATCAGCTCAACTGAAAAAACTTTGTTAGCACACTAACTACCATGCTAGGCTAGTACCTGTTATCTACCTGAAAATCACACAGGTTACTCCCCAGGTGTCCCTGACCTGGAATCTGTTGTTATCTCACATGCTGATCTGCTGAGCTAACTAGCCTAGCATTAGCTTTAAAACGCATGCTACCTAGCGATACTAGTTGCTCCCCTCCTCCCCCGTCTCCTCTCCCTCCTCTTCTCATGCTTGTCTGAGATTGTGATTGTGTGTGTTGTTATTTGGTGTCTGTGCAATGTATTTGAGTGTGACTGTGAGCATGTCATGTCAAAGCATGACATCACATGTTTGCATTACCTGACATGTTGCCAGGCAGACATAGACACATGCAGGAGCTGACCACCTGCGTCTGATTAGCAGAGTCTGCACTCAAAAGCACCACAGCAGCACCTCACTATGGGGCAGACCTGCAGCTTCACCAGCTTCCAAATGCGTTTCGCTCCTCCCAAACTACTGCTTTGTGTTCGAGAACCGTGAGACACTGTTGAAAAATTTATTCACCGTGAGCATCAGAACAAGTTCCTGGATACACAGTGAACTTTTCGTGTCCTGAAATGCCTCCGTTTACCCGTGAGGAGTTGAGATATGTGGCTCAACCTTTGGATTTCAGTGAGAAAATGTCTGCCAAAAACGCATTGGAGTCTATGGGAGGAAATGGGGCACTTGTTGCAAACTACTGCTTTTTTTTTGATAGAACCGTTTGACTGACAGAAAAAAGTGGCCCCTCGTCAGAAGCACAAGGCTTGTAGCTACGTTTTGATGTATAATGTTTTGGCAAAAAGGAAAAAATGTGACCGTGCAGACAAGAGAAAGACTTTTTTCAGACACTGTCTCTCACTCTGAGAAAAATCTCTTAACTCTAAAATTCCAAATACACACCCATGTAAAACACCAAAACTGGCTGAAAACTTCATCAGACAGGAAGTCACAGAGATTAAAATGGGTGGCCAACAGCTGAAAGTTGTTTTCACATCTTGGTAGAGGACAAGAGCGGCAAAATTTTAAAAGTTGAATGGAGTCTCTGGCTGGAAGTATGGCGACTTGGCATGGCGTTGAAAAGTGAGGATTTGTTTTTCACTCGACTCCCATCCGATTTGAATGGGAAATTATTTGCCGTTTTTTACATTTTATTCAGAGACCGTTATTCGACGCACTTAGAAAAGTCATAGCACACCATTCCCAAATTTTCTGCACGTTATCATGTGCTTTGTGTGTACGTGCACCAAACTGTTGCAGGACTAGTATCACTGCAAACATTTTTGGGGACAAGAAGAATAATATAAATTTTAAATTTGCATTTCCTGAAGAAAATGCACGTGTGAATACAGCAGGCAAACTGTAATGCTTTTTTCTGCCTGCCTACCGTTCTGTCTCTCTGTCATTGCTTTGGTCTGGACAGAGCTTTGAAGGACTATTAGTTGAAAACAAAGTTTAAAAAAGTTTAAAGACCATTAGTTTAAGACAAAGTTTAAAAAAATGTATGTGTGTGTGTGTGTTCTGCCTGGTAAACCATGACATCACATGTCCACATGTTTTAATTGTGAAGTACCAGAAGTAATGAAAAACAATTATTAAGGAAGCACTGGGTGCTGCCAGGTAGATTACATGCAGCTGTGTGAGTTTCCATGGAGAAGGAGCACCTGACTGTCACTCAACAGCATATCAGTTTGTGGCAGACCTGCAGCTCCACCACCTTCCAAGTGTGTTTGCCGCTTCCGAACTACTGCTTCGTGTTCTAGAATCGTGAGACGCTGTTGAAAAAGTTCTTCATCGTGATCGTCAGAAGAAGTTTCTAGATGCGCTGTGAACTTTTTGCGTCCTGAAACACTTCTGTCTGCCCATGAGGAGTTGAGATATATGGCTCAACATTTGGATTTCAGCGGGCAAATGTCTCCCAAAAATGCATTGCAGTCTATGGGAGGAAATTGGGCACTTGTTGCAAACTACGATTTGATGTATAATGTTTTGGCAAAAAGCAAGAAATGTGGCTGTACCGACAAGAGAGAGACATTTTTGGGGGGAGAAATCCGCCACTGTCCCTCACTCTGAGAAAAATCTCTTCACTCTAAGCTTCCACATACACACCCATGTAAAACTCCAAAACCGGCTGACAAATTGATCAGACGGGAAGTGTCACAGATTAAAATTGGTGAACGACTGGAGAAACCCATTTTCACATCTGAATAGAGGACAAGAGCGGCAACGTTTTAAAAGTTAAATCAACTTTCTCGCTGAAAGTATGGCCAGCCCACAGAGGTTCAAAGTTGATGGACTTTGAAGGCAAGTTGAAAGGTTTTCCCATCCAAAAAAAAATTATTTTAAAAAGTTTAAATAATTTAAAAAGTGGAAATTTTAAAAAGTTTAAAAATTTAAATGGCTTACAAGTTGAATGGTTAAAATCGGTCAAGGTTTGAAGGAGTTATACTTTGACAAAGGTTGAAAATTTCCTCATCTGTTTACATGAGAAAAAAATTGCACAAAAGTTGAAATATTTCAAAAAGTTAAAAGATTTCAAAAAGCTAGAACATAGCAGGGATGTCCTAAAAAAGACCAACATTTTGATATTTGAATGGTTCAGTTAATGTTTGCTGGAGTTATAACAACTCGAAAAATGTACGGAACTCTCAGAAGGATCTTAATAGCCAATCAATGTCTTCTGCATTCACACAATAATAATAATAAAAATAGAGGCTTTTCTAGGAATAGTAATAAATGTGCCTTGCCAAAGGCAGGCACAAATAATAATAATAATAAAAATAGATGCTTTTCCAGGAATAGGAATATTTGCGCCTTGCCATAGGCAGGCACAAATAATTAATAATAAAATTAAAAATGAATGCTTTTCTAGGAATAGTAAGCTTTGCGCCTTGCCATAGGCAGGCACAAAGAATAACAAAAACAGATGCTTTTCTAGGAATAGTAAGCTCTTCACATTGCCATAGGCAGGCACAAAGAATAAAAGTAAACGGTTTTCTTGGAATAGTAATATTTGTACCTTGTCATAGGCAGGCACAAATAATAATAATAATAATAATAATAATAATAATAATAATAATAAAAAACCTAAGCATCAATGCAGTTTCAAATCCAATTCAATCCAACTTTATTTGTTAAGCACTTTAAAAACAACTACAGCTGACCAAAGTGCTGTAAAGAACAAAAATAAAATACATAAAAGCTCCCATGAAACTACATTGGAAACACACAAGTTAAAGGACATAAAACATGCAATACAAAAATAAATTAAGAGGCATAAAACATCAGTCAAGATACACATTAAAAGAAATTGAGTCAACGTCTTTACTAGGTATAAAAGGCCAGGGAATATAGATGGGTCTTAAGAAGGGACTTAAAAACAGACAGAGAAGGTGCTGAGGCAAATCATTCTATAGTTTTAGAGCCACAAAACAGCAAAAGCACGGTTCCCTCTGAGCTTCCATTTGGTGTTTGGCACCCTTAGGAGCAGCTACATCAGCCGATCTGAGAGAGTGGGTGTGCATGTACGGGTGTAGGAGCTCAGAGAGGTAGGGCGGGGCAAGACCATTTAGAGATTTAAAAGCAAATAAAATAATTTTAAAATGGATCCTAAATAGTACAGGCAGCCAGTGGAGGAAGGATAAAATGGGAAAAATGTGATCATATTTACGTGTGCCAGTTAAAAGAAATATTTTTTTGGATTAAAATCAGGGAGTCAGATCAGCGAAGAACTTTAAATTTTTATGTAAATGTGGCTATTTTGTAGTCAATGCATGCTGGGTCGATAATTAAGAATGGAACTAATCCTACAGCTAAACAATTAGAATGAATCATGGTCATAATACAATGTAAATTCAGCTACAACAGCATGATAAAGGTGTTTAACAGCTCAGCACACATGGACACACAGACACAGACACACACCCCTTGTATAGTGTAAGCAGTAATTTAATTTATGTCACACAATCATGGTTGAACTTTGTAAGGACCCAAAGGTCCATGATGCTTAGTTCTGCTGTAGCTTGAGACAGAAGAGAAACAGGATGCAGAGCAGCATTTGTTGAGTTTTTCACTTGGAACTTGAATGAAATTTTTATTCAGCACTCAGCTGTGTTATTACACAGGAATGTACTAGTGTCAGAATATATTTGTTAGATTAATGGCAGCTGTGCGCAACAACTTCAACCTTTATGGTATTTAACTGTTCTCTGCATTGATGATGAAGGATAGCGTGGACTATTTGAGTTAAGACTGCAGAAGTAATAAGAATCGGCTTATAGAGAATAATGCGTGCTTGG
>OMNM01033826.1:0-29168 GCA_900302745.1 Parablennius parvicornis | reverse complement strand
GAAACCTAGTGAGAATAATGAACTGCCCCTTTAAATAATGTGCGCAAGATAGAAGAGCTTCACACTGAAGCAGAGAAGAGATGCTTTTCGACTTTCCTTTTTCCAATCCCACACCTGTGAGGCAAATTTCCCACATGGGACGACATAATTGAACCGATAAGCCTCTGATTTATATTATATGAATGAGCGCTGCAGAGACATGTTCACCTCCAGCCTTTTAGAGAATCGCCTCCTTTGCCACAAAGCTTCAAACACAATCCAGAGAGTTCAGAGTTCAGCTAGATCTTCTCGCTCCTGTTTCCACCATCCATAAGATGTGATGATGCATTGTGAAGTACCTTTTTGCAGCAGCCAGCATGTGTGCTATATCTTTTTTTTTTTTTTTTTTTTTTTTTACAAGTGCCTGCCTTGTGAATCTTGTGGGGATATGCTTGAGAGGTTTTATTTTTATCCTCATCTTCCAGTCCTCCCCAGCGTTTAGAGTAAGCTGGGCAGGCCACGTTAATGATCCTCATTAGCCAAGGAGCTTGAATCCAAACTGGAATTCTTCCACTTCAACTGCTACTTATCATTTGAGTGTTCCTCTTCCTCCCTTTGCCTGTCTTTCTCTCTGTCTCACCGTCTCACCGTCTTTCTGCACATCCCTCCTCCTCCTCCGCCTCCTCCTGCAATATTCTCCATCGCTTTCCTCTTTCTCCGGCCTCCTCATGGGCTCCGAGATACCGTCTTTAAAGGTCTTCCATCTCTCTCAACCTCTTCTTCAACCATAGTACTTTTTTTTTTTTCTTTCTTCCTGCAAGAAGCAAGTCCCCCGGTACTGGAGTGTACCTGTGTGTGTGTGAGTGTGTGTGAGCATGTATGAGCACTTTATTGCGCCAGAAAAGGAAGCGTTTCAGATGACCTCTGTTACCAGTTGCTTTTTCTCCCCCTGCTGGGAAGTGAAAAGCTTAAAGTTCAGGCGTGAGCCCCCTCCAGGCTGCCTGTGAAGGATGTTCAGATAAACAAACATATCGGCTCGTGAGACACCTTTAGCTGAAGGGTAAATATGCTCTGGCTCTGTTTATACAACAGCCGCGCGGCGCTGAAAGGCAGACTTCTGATAACTTTGTTTGATTTCTGAACTTACTCAGTCCGAGCTGCTGCACTGCAACATTTTGATTCTTATTTAAAGGTGCTACTTTTTTTAGTAACCTTTATTTAGGACGGGAAGTCGCACTGCTCAAAGGGAGAGGAGAAAAAAAAAAAGGAAAAAAAAGTCCCTTAAAGTGTGCCCTGAATACATGAATTATCCTGAAGTAACAGGTTCTCTGTGTTCTGTGCCACGTTGAATTTGCATTTTTGGAAGATGTTTCTAATTGCAGAGCCGTGTTGATGAAGCAAAAGGTTAAAGAAATTACAATTCTGCAAAAGGCCTTTGTACAGTCAAGGATGTTGCCTCAGTTGTGAGCTTCTAACTTGACATTTAAGCTTATCAGAGCAAATTTTCGCTCCGACTTCGGAGAAATACATTTTGTAATCAAAAAGATAAAATATTTTGCACACCTGATGTTTTTCACTCAACTATAAAACTATTTGGTCATTCAAATAGTGACTGATTCTTGATTAACTTTAAATTGTTTAAATGTATTATAAATTAGACGGTCCATGTCACTTGCTGTCTGTTCTCCTCCTTATCAACACGTCCAACTGCCTGCTCTTAAAAAAAAAAATAAATAAATAAAAAGACAAACCGCACCAAAAAAATGTCAACTCACTTCAAAAGAAAATATATGAAAATGTCTCCTGAAGTTAAGAAGTTAAGCATGGAAGAAAACCTGGCGTTTATTGTATTTTCTGTGTTGTAGAGAGGCAAACTCTGGAGTGAGTTAAGATGTCTTTTTGATATTTGGAGTGCTTCATTCAGCGTGTCAGCGTGAGGAAAGAAAAGGAGAACATGGTGTGGAAAGTCTGGGAGCCAAAGCTATTTTTATTTTATTTATTTTTTATTTTTTGTAATTCTTTTTCTGGAGGAAATCCAATTCTGAATCTCAAGAGCATTTGAGACGAGTCCAAGTCCTGTCAAGCAAAATCAAGTTTTCTTAAACAAATTGGAAAATCAGGTGCAAGCACGGTTGTTGTTTTATTTCAAAGCCAAAAAAAAAAAAAAACATTTTACTGTCAGAATGATGACTTGTGTGGACATGATGACATATTTGTATTTTTCCACATAATTATCTGTCAATTGCAACATAATGAGTTATTGATAGGAGCTGTTTACATGATTATAAAGGTTTTCACACCTTTATCTAACACTTGCTTAAACATATTTTACTAAGTTGTTGGTAATGTAGCAACTTCTATCAAATAAACTGATGACATTAATGAAACAAGAAAAATATAATTCATTTTTGAACTGCATAAATAATGGTTAAACTTAATTTAAGAACAAAAAGAAAAAAGCTGTTTGTGTTGCAGCCTGAGGGTGAGCATGTCATGCACAAATCATGTATTCTCTCTAAAGGACCCATTCTGTAGATTTCCATAATCTCAGCAGTGTTGGCCCATTTCCACCCCTGTTGACACCACAACTGCATTGCAGCTCTGTATCCCAGGTTCACTTGGGCCATAAAACAGGATCTCTCTCGCTCCACACCTTTCTCAGGGAAAAGGACTAATGTTTCTAAAAATCCCCCTTTTGGTTGCTGCACGGTTTCCAACAAACCCAACCACACCACCTTCATGCACCAGTTAATTGCACATGTGATTAAGAACTAAGACAGCTATTTGTCTCTCTGAACTTTCCATCTGTCTGCTACTTAGCAGAATGGTGTCATTAACTTAATATGTCCTTAGCTCATACAAAAAGCCATTTTCATTCCTTGCACACGCTGAGCAATTATAACTGCTCCAGTTGGCCCATTTGCATAGTTCCATAGAATATGCATTGCAACAGATTAGATTTTCCACTTAATATGCAAAACAGGGATGTTATGGGTTAGTTTGCACAAGGTATACCTAATAATTGGCTTGACTGAGCTACAGTTTTGTGTAAAAATGGTAGCAGAGGAATACTGAAATATCAATCATTATCCGTGTTGGTACAGTACAACAAAATGCACTCATTTCCTCTTTTTAAATCGTATTGCAAATGAGCCCTGTCATCACAATACATTCTTTTTCATCATTAATATTCGATACATCTCATTATGATCAGAAACTATACGACAACGAATATGAAGCATGCTGTTCCGAGGATCCATAGCTGCATGAAGGCCACACGAGGTAAAGTATGTTCACATAATAGAGATTGACATTGCAGCTTTGTGTTGTGACAGAATGCCTGTAATTTTCAATATTAATGCAGGTAGTGATGCATGTTGCTCACTGAACTAATTACATCTCGGATTGGAGTGTTTATAAGCTTCACAAATTAAAATTTTAACAGTAATTTGTGGAAAATTCTCGGACCATGTGAGTTGTCATATTTGATATGAAATGTTAACTTTTATTTGCAAATGCTGTGATCAATAGGGCACTTTCAGAATCTCCCTAAATCAGAATGCAGAATGATACAGATAAGCAATATACTCCCTAAAAAAGTCACAGCACTTCCAGCTTTTACACTTGAACCTTGCAGTTAATCTTCAGTTTGCGGAGCAGAGAGCTGATCTGCATGAATAACTAATCAACTGAGATGAATTACACCTCTGCTATGACTCCGTTACTGAAATATTTCCCACTTGGGCCGCAATAAGTTGAATTAATTTACATTTTTTCCCCCCCCACATACTTTTTATGTTCAGCATTGGCATTGATATTAAAAAGAAATGCACAAAACTTTGACCTTAGCTTTCTGATCATTTTTGAACTGAGAGTTTTGTCAAGTCGGAGTTGATAAAAAAAGTAACTTTACTTTTAACATGCTCCAAATACTACGGCTGCGAAGCGTTTCTAATGGATTTTAAACCGTGAAAGAAGTTTGACCCTTTCCTCTGACTGCCGAGGAGGCTTTTACATCCACTGAACTGTACTTGTAGATCAGTGATTTTCACTTTCTCCACTGGAGAATCTACAATTCATGACATTATTCAACACAGTTTTGCAGCTGTTGGAGAAAAAAATTCATTCTGATGATAACCCAGATGGTGTTACCTTTACTCTACAGACTTTTTCATTGATCTTGCCCAATCAATATCAAGCCCCTTTGGAGAGACGTTTTTTTCAGCCTACATTTGTGGGACTTTACCACAATCAGAGCTACCATCCGAAAACCAGTAAGGTTCCCCAGGGGCTGTGGAAACGTTAAAGCGTTGCACATTATTCTGATGTGCTGTGGTTCTACATGAACAGTGTTTTGTTGTGAGATTAGTGGCGTTGAGGCGTCATGCAGACAGCTGAAACATATTGCTCATTGTGCCTCTCTGCAGAGCTCAGCAGATGTTTCGTTTTTTTTTCCACTTCTCGTTGTTTGACTTAAATGAGAGGTGATAAAACACTGGTCGATACGGGTTTTCTTTAATTTTGTTGCATTGATGTTGACTCACGGGAGCTGTAGCTGTTTAGTGCAAACGATCGATTCCCCTTCTTCATGTTATTGTCAAACCCTGTGGAGATTAAATAAAAACCATTTTTGTCGTATTTTGAGATGTTTTGGTAAATGTGCACACGCTCATGTTGCTCCGAGCTTAAGATGTCACTGCTATGTTAAAATCCCAAGTTCTTTTTTTATACCACTATCTCTAAAAGTAAACTTGACTCTCTGAGCCTCCCTGTATTTCTAGAGAGTATTGCACGCGGGCAATGTTAAGCAGGTTAAACAAGAGCGAGAGAGTGCATTATGGTGTTTTATGAGAGGTGCAGGGAGATGAATTTTGTTAACTTCAGTGGAGCCTTTCTTTCCAGCTTCCATGTTAAGCTCAGCTAATTGCCTCCAGGCTGCATCTTTACGATTCACGCCTGTAGTCCTAAGTGTGAATCGATCTTCTCCTCGCAACTTCTGTCTGAAAACAAATAAGGTTTTGTCCCGTGATGACTAACCATATCTATTGTAGGTGTTGAAATAAAAGGTGAAAACTGATAGGAATGGTTTGAAGGATATTGTTGATCACGAGATAAATTTGAAGTGTAATATAGCTTTGAGGGTTTTCTGTTCCGAGAAAGATTTGTGTCTCTCCAGGTTGGTTTCATTTTCCTCCTTTATAAAAACATAGAAGTGAAACCATCATTTGAAAACGGAGCCAAGCTTGTCAGTGCACTCCACCAGAGTCTGCTGAGTGTTTTGGAGGCTGGATAAAAGGTGTGATCAAGGAGACGCAGTTTGTTTTCTCTTCTGGGCTGCTTTGACATATTGTTTGTAATTTATGTAAGTTACGGTCTTCTTCCATGTTGAATTCGAAAGTGTAGTGATTTTACTGTAATTCACAACAACAACAGAGCTGCACAGTGGTGTTTTGGTTAGCAGGTCCTCGTTTGAAGTCCGGGTTGTCCTTGGGAGTTTGCATGATCTCCTTGTGCGTTTATTTCCTGGGCATTTCACTTGTGAGTGTGTACAACTGTCCGTCTCTCCGCAGTTGGCTGGCGACCTGTCCAGGGTGCAGATAAAGTGCAGATGATGATGGATAATAATGATAATAACACCACGACTCTTCACTTAGACGTGGGAGATTTTACTGCTTCAGCCATAGCATGAAATCTGCTGCATTATTTATTCATCAATATGATATAAACATTATTTCCAATCTTGTGTGCGGCCAATAAAATGTAACTGCTGTATAGATTGTGCAAAAGTTGAAACTGCATAAATTTGAAGTGGCAAAGTGGCTCAGGAAGTATGAAATAAATATAACGTAGCAGGAACTGCCCACTGATCGCACCTCTTTATCTTTATAATAACACAAGAACTCGCTTCCGCTGGCTCAGCCCGTTAATCACCCGTTTTTGTGACACTAATCCAGACAATGTGTGTTATTAATCATTACACTGGTGTCTGGGTCAGGGGGATTTGTGATATTTTTGGCAGCATATTTTCTTAAAACAATCTGTGTGCATTGGGAGTGGAGTACTTAGGCAGAGAGCCACTATCACAATGCACAGACAGGTTTTTCTTTTGTCTTTATACCTGCAGAAGAATTAAATTCTTGTACCCTTAATTATTGTGGTGGTATTCGAACACTAACTGTTAGAAACCAAATGACTTCCTGACAGCTACTGGGTCACAAGGCAGTGCGTACCGCTGTGCCGCTGATTAAATTCACCCAATAATTAAGCAGACACCATTGATTCCCTGCAGAGAAATGGAGAGAGAGTGTGTGTGTGTGTGTGTGTGTGTGTGTGTGTGTGTGTGTGAGAGAGAGAAAGAGAGAGACTCTCACTCCGTGTCCCTGTGCTTCCTGTAGCCCCTGCAGCGGTGGGCCAGTCAGATATGCGTAATTTGGGAAATGAGCAGAAGTCAATTCCACTTAAACAGACAGTGGTGTTTGGACGCATCGATGTTCCATGCATTGTTGACTCCCATCATTTTCTCCCCCCCTGACTTCCTCTGTGTAATTGACAGAGCGATCGAAGGGCATGAGAATGTGTGTCCCAGATTATGATTGTGTGCGAGCCTAATGTGGTGTGCAAGAATTTCAAACTAAGCACATTGCAGTGTGTGTGTGAGTGTGTGTGTTTGCGAGCTGATCAGAGGTTTCGGAAGCGAGGCTTGAGGTTTATTTGATGATCTTAGAGTGCATCAATGACAAGTGGGTGCTGATAAGAGGAAGGTTAAGGGCGATGATCCGCTGAGGAAACTAGTTTTTGTGTGCGGTTAGCGATGCAAATATAGGCTTTCGTGTGGGAGGCTGTCTGTCTCGAGCTGTGCTGTTTTTCAAAACAGACACATACTAGAAAGCAAAAAGTGCTTTGACTTTTCATGTCAGCAGTTTTGTTTTTCAGGAACTGTGGCTAGGCCGTCATAGTCTCACTGCTCCAGCTAGCGCCATTAAGCAATGTGTCAGTTCATTTTGTTTTTCTGTTAAAGAAAAAAAACCAAAAAAACATTAAGATCAATAGGGAAATTAATTTACTCAACGTCTCAAATTGTAAAAGTCTTAAATTGAATCGGTGCCCAGATTGGAACAGTTGGAATGTGGAGGCAGTACATTTTCTTTTTAACGACAGAGGTTTGGGACTGGAAGTTTAAAATGTCTGCATCTGTAATCATTAGGGTTAAAAAGTGTAGTGGTAAAGAACTTTATTTCTCTCGTGTAGTCTCTGTACATAGAAACCAAAGGTTTTTTTTGCGGATGAAGGATGACGTTTTGACTTGTTGCTGCTGCTCCGAGCTTCTGTATTGTAGGACATGTTGCTGGTGTGTAGTTTAAGATAAGTGGAAGTGATTGACTTATAGGTCACAAGCTTGGAGACTCGCTTCTTTCTTTGTGGCTAATAATAATTCCAAAACTTTGAATGAGGAATTTTAACGCTGAGCAAAGCCGTAGAGTAAATGAGATTGACAGAGCAGTGAAGCGCCATCACAACCTGAACAATTTGAGAAGCATTGTGCTTTCATATTTCCCTTTAACCTATGTCCACCGTCATGGATCATCGCTTTATTATGAATTTTTCGCAGCCACACTCGAGTGTATCGGGTCCCTGTAAAGTGCTTCAATTTGCCTTTTAAAGGTTAATTATCAGGCGGAGGAATGAAAGCGAAGTACTTAGTGTGAAGGTTGTTTAGGCATAGATGTGCCTTAAAAATGTTCAAGGACAAAAAAAGTGAATGCAGACTGAGCCGGTAAATGTGATGAGGAATTCCTGATCATGATTTTCTTTTCTTAAAACATCATTATTGTTGGTGTTAACTGATCCCAACAGAACTTGGTGCCACAAAACACTATATTTACTTTTGCAGCTTGTCTTCCCTCTTATTTCCATTCTGTTGAAGATATTATCCCGTTAATAACTAATCAAAGCTATGTTCAAAGGAAAAAAAGAGCAATGTGCGAAAAGCATTTCCATACTGATTCTTTGAAGATCACCTGCTGTGAGGCTGCGTGAATACTCCATCAACTAACAGGTCTTGAAGATAGAATAAGAGAGGACATAATGACAATACACAAATCCTTTTTTTTATAGTGGCACATAATCTGCGTTTGCTTGCTTGAAATTGGCAGTAATGAAACAGTTTGTAAATTTCTTACCATATTTAACCTATATTTAGTGTCAACAGAGACAGAAATATTGTAGAATTATGTTTTAACTGAAAATGAGCACTGAGGGCAATATGTCACTATTGCACACATTATTATTATAATTACATCTATGAAGATATATACAGGTGTATTGCTGCCAATGTCATCTTGTCACAAGATATTTACAACGTTTTGTAATTATTTTAGACAATAACTTGCTATTGGGTTAGACTTTATATTTCACAACAGATTGGGAGGTTTCTACTATAGCAGCTTTATGCTCAAGTATTTATTATAAAAATATAAAAAGTTGAAATTTGGGTGATTAACATATTCTGATAAATGATATGAATATATTTAACAGAATACAGACAAAGAAAATTATGCGACATAAAACAAAAAAATCAGTATTTGAATCACAGACATGTCAGTTGCTCCAGCAAGCCTCCAGACTGTCAGCTTATCCACCAACATAATGAGGTTTAGAGTTCCACAGGGATCAATTCGTGGTCTTCTTTACTAATAAGACTGTACTTTATTTCTAAAAAAGAGGAGACATATTTGAGCAAAGCTTTGAAGTTTGCTCAACTATGTCTTACATCCCAAATATTCCTCCCAATTTAAATAGACTTCTCATTTATAGTCAAACTATAAAATAATTCATCTTCAACAATCAGTGGTACACAAAAAAGTTACTTAGAAGACTTTGGAATGAAATGATGACAGGAATAATACCTCTTCTGTGTAAAGAATTTGAAAAACAACCAAATAATAGGATAATTTTCAGGTTCTTGTGTCTATTTAAGTGGACCATTCTTTGCTGGCTATTTGTACTGACCAAGAAAGTGAACATTCCTTTTTTTTCTATTTCTGGGACAAGCAGCACTCACGCTTGGGCATTTTGTGGTAAGATTAGAAGTAATTCTAAGTTTCTTTTCACAGACTTGTATCAGACTTTAAGGGTTGAGGTTTATGACTGATATGCTCAGTTTCCTGATCTTTACTTGTGTAGATACTCATCAGGTAAAAAATGAAATATGCTCTTTGAGATGTCAGTGCAGCAGAATGAATAAACTTTGATTATTGACCAATATGAAAACTATCTGTCTCTATCGTGCTCTGATCAAAATCCATTTCCCCTTAAAAATGCTTTTGTGGTAGAACAAGAGCCCTATTGTTACTTTCTTTACAAAGATTCATTCAAATATAATAAGTTGTTATACCTGTGTGACACAGCAGGATGAGAAAATAATCAGATTTTCCAGAAGTCAAACTAAATGATGCAAGAAAAGCTAAGAGGAGTTTAAAGCCGCCCCGCATACCAATGTCCTTCTATGTTCTGGGTTTTGGTGTATAAGTGTTTAGATTAATTGTTCACACAGGCACCTGGTAGAGACCTCCCACAGTGTAATCAGACCCCCTTAAAGTGCTGCTGCATTTCCCTGCATGCAGAGCATATAGAGAGAAAAATGAAAGAAGATATTGAGTTTCTCAGTGCTCCATTCATTCATTCTTTCAGAATTATTTATTGTGGCTGTGAGGGATACCGCTTAATGGTCATGTTCGTTTTTGTGGGAAACAATTAGTCTCATTGAAGTTGAGGGAGAGTGGACAGATTCATCCTTTCATCTCTGTTGGCATTTATCAGATAAAAATTACATATTGATGATTTATGGTTGTTGAATTTATATCAAGGTAGGAAAGGACTAACACATCATGCCATCTCTATTTACTCTATTGTACTAATGAATGTCATTGGATCAAGAAGCTTACTCTAAGAGTCCCTCCGCTGAAATAGAACGTCCAGAAATATGCATCATTATTGAACCTTTTGTCTGGGAAAAGTCCTTCTCCTATTGGATTTTACAGCAGTTAAATAAGATGATGCAACCACTGCTGACATGCACTTAAATGCAGCTCCGCATAGCTCCGCTGCTTTGTTTAGATTTTGGAGTGCGACAGTCATCTTAAAGGTAAAACACTGTTTTGGTTGCTGCACACACAGGTCAACATAATTTGCCGTCTGGAAGGAAATAGATGAAAAAAAAGGGAGATTTGAGATGAAAAGGTGCATTTTCTACATGTACAGGGCCAAATAATAAGGACCTCAAATCTATTAAAGCATAAATGAGTTTTATTGTCTTCAGTAAATTCAATCAGGGATGTTTCTATATTCTATGTTTGTAACACATATGCAGATCATATCACATGTATGTCCAGGCTTATGTGATGTTTCTCTCTTTGCTCCTGTGTGGCTACTTGACAGTTGTGACAAGTTTTAATTGTAATAATAAATAATAAAGCAATACCATGAAAACTAAAACTGCTCTTAACATGGAGGGACAGTTTTTTTGTTTGGATTATTTTTTTTCATATTAAGCCTAGTTAAAAAATAAAGTAAAAAAAACAAACAAAAAAAACCTATACAAGCAGATGCTGTAGCCCCCCAAAAAAGTCAACGTTGCTCTCACAACTGACATAGCACAGTAGAAAAACTAATGTGGTTGATGTGCATTTGTGCTATATTTCAGGATTTTTCAGGAAAAACACTTTTCTGATTGTTCTTTGAATTGGACAATGCAGTGATCGTCTTTCACATTATGAACACTGACAGGTGAAGGGGTGCGCACAGATCTGCACAGGTTAGAGAAACGACTCGGTCGAGACGACTCGGTCAGGGAATCTGGAATACTGCAGCTCTTGAGGGATTTTCTGTTGAGGAGTGGTTCCTGAAATGGTCCCACAAGGGAAAGAAGGTTGAGCAGTAACGGGCTCATTGATGGACGCGGTGAGCGAAGGAAGGCGGTCCAGTAGGATAGACGAGCTATTGGAGCTCAGATTACTGCAGAAGTTAATGGTGGTTCAGAATACACGTTGCATCACATTTAGTTGCAGGATCTCCATGTTGCCCCTGTAACATAGGGATGGCGTGCATCAAAACTTGATCTCAGAGGAGATAGGCGGTCTGGGCTGGTGAGTTGAATAATATAGTTGGGGTCTCTTTCCCCAGTGTGTCATCTCGCAAACAAACAAGCTTCACAAATGGTTTGAAGGACACGGCAATGAATTTCGAGTTGTTGACTTTTCCTTAAAATTCCCCAGACATCAATCCAATCAAGCCTCTGTGGGACAAACAAGACCTTTTCCAATGAATACCAACCTTACAACTTGATGGATTCAAAGGATCCCCTGCTAATATCCTGTTGTCAGATATCACAGCTCACACTGAGAGGTCTAAGGGATTCCATGCCTCGATGGATCAAAGCTATTTTGGCAGTATCGTTGAATCTACACAATATTAGGCAGGCGGCCATGATGTTATTGCTGATTAGTGAGCATTATGAGATATTTCACATTCACTGCACTAGCTGGAGGATGTTACTGACTTGCTTCGAAGAGTCGAGTCCATCATAACCAGCAGGCATTCATTGCTCATGAAAATCCCAGAATTGAATGTGTTTGTAATGGAGAAGTTTCAGAGAAAAATAAAGTGTCTCTCCCAGTGCATTGCTCACGCCCCACTCAAAAAAAAAATAATTCGAAATATGAAAAAAAAGGAAAATTAATATTTCTGTACTGTTGAATTCATTAGAATAAATAAAGTATTATGCACCAGCGACTTCAGTATTTTTGTAAAATAAGTTGACAGCCAGCCAAGACACAGTGAGCTTCTCCAGTGACACACAGAAAATTAAGTCCATGTGTGAAGTCAGTGATATCTGTGCAGGCAAAGACAGTCAGTGCTAGAAATGAATATTATATGAATTTTAGTAGTTGCATGAAGTCCAAATTATCTAGATTTAAAGACATTAAAGCATTGAAAATAGTATTTCATTAAGAACTTTGAAGGCAAACTTGCTTGTCAGCCACTTTCCCAATAAAGAACATTTTTTTTGACCCGTGATTTTGAAAGTTTACTTTTGTCACTCTGGAAAGAACATAAAAAAAAAAGATGAACCTTTTTCGAAGTCATTCATTTCCTTGTTTAGAAGCCACACACCCACCTATTAGGACGTAATGTTCTGTTGTACTGAAGCGTCTTCCAGGTAAAATGATTAATTCGGTTTTCAATGGCTTTCACTGAACTGTGCATGAGAAAATTCTCTCTGTGAGCTGCGTTCTTCATAAAGGCCATTGATTGGTTGGATGGATTTTAGGGGCACTCTTTTGTGTGCGTGTGATGATTTTCTTTTTTTCGCAGGACTGAAAGACTCTTGCAACGTTAATATTTCTCATTACAAAGACTGTCCACCCAAAGAGAGAGCGCACACAATAAACTATTCTCCTCCTTATTCTTTCTGTCCATCCGTCTGTCCCTCACACTTCCGAACATTTTCTCCTTCTTTCTCTTACTTTGAGATGCTTTACAGTCGACTTTAAAGGCTTTTTATCACAGGCTGACAAGGAACGCTGGTTCAACCAAGCTTGTTGGATATGGATCAGAGCAACTCATTGAAAAATCTTTCACTGGCTTACAACAACTTTGATGAAAAAAAAAGGCAGTTGTCTTTTTTTGATAAAATAGTAAACTTGATCAAGCATTATGGTTGGCCCATCCCATTTACGTGCTGCAAATTCAGGACTGTGGGTGGCCGATCTCAGCAAACACCAAGACCAGACCAAATGCAGTGTACAAACTGGCCAAGTCGCACTTTAAGAGTCATAAATTTTCCTCAAAAGTATATGTAGGAAAACATGCAAACTCCAGACAGAAAGGTTTCCAAACTCCGGCTCATTCTCACTGAAGAAGTAAACATAAAGACACTCTACTGCTTTGCTTGCAGAGACTGTGATGATCATTTTTCCTGAGAGCCAGAGGGTCATTAAAGCTTTTAACTCCAACAAACACTGCAGTTATGGGGAGGGGAAAAAAACGAAAGATTTCAATTTAATATATATTGTAGTCCTCTTCTGTTTACTCGGTTTTAGTAAATGGATCACTGAATATGCTCTCGGTTGAATTCTAAGTGTAAATCCTACATTTTTTCCCACCTAATGGTAACACATTATGATCTTAGAATAGCGGTACACTCGTCCCTTTGCTGCAGAGTCATTATTGGTGCTGTTGCAGTCAGTAGATTTGACACTTTGTGGTATGTGGCTGTTAATAGGCAGTATTACTGCCGCTCATGAAAACCCCCCCCAAAAAATCTGAGGTAGATTTTCTTTTTTTCATTATGCACTTAAAGAAAAAAAAAAGTGAAATACAATGTTGAGAATAGTGTGGAAACACCTCCTTTGGTCTTTTCTTAATCGTAGGTGCTGTTCTCTATGTTAGCCGGTGGATGCTCAAATAATCACACTAAATCAAATATTTCTGACTGTATGGAGTTGCCTGCTACTTCCGAAAATCCTTGTTTTATTATAATCTGTTATATTTTGCCTACGTGGTCATAAAAGCGTAAAAAAATTAATCTTATGACTGTATTCATTGTGGTCCGGTGGGAGAATTCTTGACTCTCAAGCAGGAGGCTGGTCTTCTATTCCCGGCCAATGTAACAAGTCTTTCAAAAAAAAAATCACTCATATATGTTAAGTCAATGTTAAAGAAACAGTTTAATTTTTTTCTTGATTGACTATCCTCCAGGAGGTGCTCAACCTTTTCATTGGCTGTAAAAAAATCTACACTGCGTTTGTGAGCTCAAAGAGAAATCATTTCTTTGTTACTTAAAGCTGTCCTGAAGTATAGTTTCACCAGTTCATCAAACTGCCTTCAAGACATTTTGCAGCAGTTCCATACGTCTCCCCAGCGCCACTGTGCTGAAAATCTTTGTTTCAGAATGCAATTCTTTAAATGCTCTGTATGTTTATTTAGTGCATATCATGTATAAACGGTGAAATTGTTAAATCAAGCCTCTATCGAATATTTAAATAGCTTTTTCATTGATCTGAAAAAAAAAAATGTCACAAGACCTGTGTAAGCATGCACATTGGGGTGACTTCGACATTAAAGAAGTGTTTATAAATGCATGTTTGCGGATTTGAACCCTACTGCCATGATTCTACCACAGTGGGTCTCTGAGTCAAGCCCTAAACCCCTCGACTAACCCGCTATGCTTCCAGAATGCGTTGTTAAGTCAGCTGTGAATAGTTTTGGTTAAAGACAGCAATCATTTCAGCGAGGCCACCAAGGTCAAGGTGAAACTGTAATCCAAGAGGGACACTTTTTTCTACGGCCAGCCGTAAAACAAACATTTAAGAAAATACCATTAGTATAATACACAGATTGACTCATCCATTGAGCAGAAAATGGCAGAATAAAAAAAGTTCTTGTTCCTATTTGTACATAGGATGGCTGTAGTCTGTTGAGATTGGCTGAGCTTTTTTCAACGTTTTTTCAACGTTCTGTATAAATCATGGAGGTTGCCGAGAGGGTATTGTGCGATTCTGCAGCAAAGTTTGACTACAGTCTCCAGTCTGCCTTTGTTTTTGACAGTGATTGACCTGTACCAACTAAAAAAAGAGATTCAATAAAAAAATAATAAAGCATTCTCATAAAAGTTGGATCAACGTTAAAATTCCACAGTTTTCAAAACAAGAACATGCACTGGTTGATTTATTTTTTTTTTTTTTACAAGGAGCATCGACACGGTGCTCAAAGGGCAGTTTGTTGCCGATGGTAATGCCAAGGTATTTATAAGATTGCACCACCTCCTCAACCTGGTTATTTAGGATTCCTGAACTCTCTCCATATTTCTTTTGCTCCTGGCACATTTATACTGAGTAGGGACTGAAGCTGTGTAAAATAAGGCCGTTATCAACATCTTAAAAAGTATAAAGCAACTCACCGATAGTGTGATGACAGAAGTATTGAGAGAGAAATATTACCTCTCAAATAAGAGAGCAAGGCAGTTAATTACCTACTTCATTTCTAATTAGCAACATGAGCTGAACAGGGAATGTATCCGGATGAGGGGGGTTGGCTATTGTTAGCTGGATGGATTCTGTGCTTTGCCGCGTGTGTTGCTGCTGAGATAGGCCCCGTGCCTGGAAACAGCGGCGACTTCGCATCCAGCAGCACCATCCGTGGTCACTCAGGGGGAAGCAATGCCAGAAAAAAACGCAGAATAAATAGGTGTCCGGCTGGCGTAGCAATGTGCTATTCTTAGGTAGCAGCTCACAAAAGAAGACTCAAAATGTGAATATGGTAATTAGTGCTTGATACATTAGTATAAAATGACCACCTGAAATATCGCCTAATGCAAAGTGCTCCTGATGCAACACAGCATCACACATTGGTGCTATATTTAATCTTAATCTTGACAGACAATAAATATCATATTTCCTGTATTATGCAGCAGTGTCATGCTGGATTAGCCCACAAATGTGTTTTCCCAGAGAGGACAAAATACTCCCTTTTCTACAGAGCCTGGCTCCAAATTTGAAATCCAAACTACTCCAGCTGGTTGCCACAGGCATGTGTGAGACGAGTGCATGGGAGCGGGGAGCCATGAAACAAATTGGATAAATGTTATTTCTGGAGAAATGTTTAAATGGGATGCAGGAATCTTATTGAGCCAGTCATGCTTGAAATTGGGTGAAATCACACATTAACGGAACATGGGAGATTCCGCATTCACCTTTTGTTAACTCGGGTGCTTCTCCTTTTGTTTCCTGTGCAGTTTGGGCCACATACGATTTATCTTTGTGGATCATGTGAAGTCCACACATATTGTTCACACATTCACACATACAGTGGAAGTGATTGCATGTTACGCCCTTCATGCAACCTCCCTCTAAATGGATTTAAGGCACATCCACATGAGGATCCGACATCTTTTTTCTCCCTGGCTTTCTCAAAAAAAAATTCTGTCAACACGTCACTATAAACACGGCTTAACAAGAGGCTTCAGGGCATTTAGTACGTATGCCAGGTCTTTAGCCCCCCCCCCATAATGTGAAATCCAGGAGGTGTAAATGTGTATTTGAGCAGGTCTATGTATATGTGCCTTGTGTGCTTTGAGGGTTTCCTGCAAATCGTCTGCCTTGGAGTATCGTGTTTGGCTTCCACTTTAGGGACACTTTGATTTGCTCAGGCTGATGCAACAGAGTCAAGTGGAGCACTTCAAGACAAATCATCCATTCAAATGTTCAGTATGGTCTTGAGAGTGCCTTAAACCAGCAGCGTTGGTAATGAGAGCACAGACTTCATTTCTGTTCTGAACGGGAGGTCAGACGGGAGCCTTCAACTTTAGGATTGGATTGGAGGTAGCTGAATTAGAATTAAATTAAAAAAATATTGTGAATGAGCTACCTTGCCAAACAGGTTGGTAAAAAAAAATTTCTTATTCTTTCTTTACTTTTGCTCTATGTTGAGTTACAGTAAAAGACACCCTCTGCTCTGTATCTTTTTAACTAGCATGTGGGCCGTCCCTTCCCCTCCTCTGTGTTCAAAGCTGTTATCCGTCCCTCTAGGGTCATCTTTTTTATCTTGATATGCTTCATTTCTTTACTCCCCGAGATCCAAACACCTCGTCTATTTTTCCTCCCACCTGATATCAGCTCTGAAACCTGCTGAGGTTATGTCCCACTTTTTTAGGACAATACAGCCTCACTACTTTACGGATTTAAAGTCCATTGTGAAACATTTTCCGAGATTAAATGACTTGTGGATTTAGGACACGTCGCCACTAAACCTCTAGAAAGATGCCATTTCGGTAAAGATGAATGACAAGACTTTACTTTTTTTTTCCACAAAGAAGCTGAAATGCTGTATGTGGTCGACGAGGTTTGACATTTATATTAGTTTTAGGATTGGAGTCTGATCAATCTGAGCAGCTGTTAATTATGCTGCATATGCCACATAAAATAATGATTTAAAACCAAACTGATTTAAAAAATAAGCACTTAAATCTCAACATATCACTGAACTACTTAAAATGATAGGAAACCATTTTTAAAGCATCAACATTTGAGCAGTACGTCAAGCAAACATAACAAATGCATAACAAATAGTTTGAGTTTGGAAAGTTGCTTCATTGGCTCAAATGTTCGTAAGTTTTAATATATTCAAAATACAACAAGGTTGCTAAGTTCTTTTTGAGTATGTCATCATTTTGACATACATAACTGTTTATATGTTGACTTTAGTGAAGTAAAAGCTTTCACACGTGTGCATATATTGATTAAAATACTCACAGATCATCAGAATAAATGAGAGAAAAAAAGGTCTGCATCATTGATATGACTGAAAACTGAAAATAATGTGTCTTTATCACTCCCCGCTGACTGGATGCAATATCCTTCATGTGCAACAAATGAATGAGAAAACTTGCTGCAGAAAACATTTTGAGAGAGAATAAATAAACGTATTCTGAATTCTGGTGAAGTTCTTGATAGGCATGTCGTATCAAAAAAATAATTTTAGTGGTTTTCTTGCGAAACAGTCTGGTGTTTTCTTAGTGCCACATCACCCACCCTTAGTGAGAATACATGACAATTCAAATGTCGAGGTAGTTTAACTACATTATTGGCAACTCTTGATTCACAATTACCCTGCCAGCCTTCCTCACAGAGCTGTGACAGTGTTCACAATTTAGCCATTACATGCCTAACTGCTGAGGTCTCTGTGCAGGAAGAGCTTTTACACCCCAAGAGTTTTATATGGATTTACTTTGTTGATTTGTGATTTCAGAGTGGAAAACAATGCGATCACTGAGACCCTGTCCACGCGGAGATGAAACTAAAAGTTTTCTGTCCACACGAACCCTCATCTGGAAATAAGTCTGTCCACACAAAATCACTTGGCAGTGAAAAAACATTGGCTGTGTGTGGACAAATCCCCTTTCGTATAAAAAATAAAATGTGTGATGATACATCTAAACTAGTATTTGTGTAAACCAGGCCTGTAAACATTGAAGTAGTCCCAAATCAATTTGACCACCTCTGTTGAAAAAGAGGGAGAAAAAGGGGAATCATTTGAAGCTCGTCCTGCCTCACCAATTTAGATAATTGTGTTTTGTTTTAATCACACTCTGTTCATACAAACCTGAAACAACTTGTTAATACTGGTCGGTGAAAACACTAATTTGCTCGTTCCTGTGTGCCATTTGACTGCTAGCTACAGCTTGGTGTTAGTCACAGCGCCAGCCTCTGTCTGTATTCTTTCTCTCTCAACCTTTTCTTCTTTTTTTTTTTTTTTTAACCTCATCGATTCGTTTAACACTTTGCCTTCGTGTGTCTCTCTTTCTTTCTACACTTCTCTGGCGCCTTCCTACACATTTAGTGCCCAGAGAAAGGCTGACTAGCCCGTCCAAGAACTCTGGACACCTCGTCCGGGCAACTCGAGTTGTTTTCGCTCACGTTGGCCGAGACCGATCGGTCCATTCACTGCTTGTGTGTTCATATTTTACGGCTTTGTCTAACCGGCATGGCTCTTCACTGCACAATGGAGACCTGGTACCCAAGTTGTAAAGTTCACACAGTTCTTTCCCCTCCGCCCCAAGTCTTTTTTCAGCTGCCATGCTTGATTCTGCCCCTTTGTTCTGTCTTTTCTGTAGTTTTCAGACACCCACATTGTATTTTTCTCCAAAGATTCATCCACAATTGTCCAGAGCCAGACATAATTCAAAAACAGACAAGAACTCCTTGTTCACTGTTCCATATCAGTCAATTACTGTGTCTGCATTTGTGAGTGTGTGTTTGTGTGAGTTGGTGATCTCTGTGAATGTGTGTGAGTGTGCCAAAATGAGGGACAGTGTGGTGAATGTGAGTTCAGGGGAGGGATGTCTTTCCTGCCAGTGTTAACTAACAAATCATCAGTGTCCTAATTTTTGTGTCGCTTTGAGGCTTGTTTCCAGTCTATAGACGGATCTGACAGTGATCAATAAGCTGCTATCTCCGTGTGTGTGTGTGTGTGTGTGTGTGTGTTTAGCTGTGTTTGCATGTGTTTGTGGATCATTAAGCTCCTCTGGGGATGACACTGTTCTGTTTTCATTTTGGCAGACATCATGGAGCGGGCCAGTCGTGTCATTGAAACGACTGAGTCTTCACGCTGATGGATAATCAAACTGTACTGCAGAGTTGGATAGAAAGCATGACATTACATGGCAGCTCTCTGAAGTGGGTTGACAGGTTTCTTAGCTGTTCCAATGAAAACCTTCAAGGCATGATGAATCATTAATTAGCACACCTCTTTTATTAGGCACTTCATTCAAGCCCCCATAATGTCTCCTCCAGTCTGATGTGATGTTTATTTCTTAATCTCAGCAATTCTCTGTCAGATTTTTTCCAGCTCAGATCAAAGCAGCATGTTATCAAGTTCAAATTTACTTGAGGTTAGGACTATTTTATAACTGCAACCATCATTTTTTTTTCCACACATTTTATTATTCTGCTCAAGGTGCAGCAAAATGGAAATCTGCTTGAACAAACCTGCCCAATTCAGTCGAGTAAACCTAATCTTATTCTCCTCTATTGCCTTACTGTTTTTTCTCTACTAAATTTAGGAATAGCATTTTATTTCTTTTTATTTAGTCTATCAGAAAATAAAGAGTCCTAAATGAGGCATATTTATCTAAAGCTGGCTAGATTTCGTCTCCTTTAGCAACATGTTATTAGTCAAAACACTAACTGTGATCATTGAATGGTAAATCAGTTGTTTGGTTAAATAAATGTGATTAACAGTAAAACGACGAATAAATGATTGGTAGTGTTGAGCGGTGGTCAAAATCATTATAAAGTTCTTTAATTGTAAGTGTTTATGATGAACTGTTAGTTTGTAATGCAAAATGATCCAATTAACCGGACCTTAACCACATTGGTGATTTGTTATTAGGTTTTTCTTAACTAATGAATTATGAAAAATATTTACTTGTCAAACTTGTCAAACTGTTAAACTAAACAACCCAACACAATATAATACTGCAATTCAGATGCAATTTGAGCAACAACGTCATTTAACATTGCACACAAACTAAACAAGGCAGTGGTGAAATAACTACTGATAACGAAGTACACAATTTGCATCATATGTTCGGAACAGATCTTAAACATCACCTAACAAATTCTGTCATAACCAACAAATCCTACGTCAGGACATTGTCACTTATTTTGATCTTTTGCAAACAGTCAGCTGGAATATAGTTTATCTTACTCACTATATATCAAACAGGTGAATACGGTGCTGTCAGTACAGCTGAGCCAAATTCTCCATAAGAATCTTTTTCTTTTACTCTTTTGTGAAGATCAGAGTGTAATCTGAAATTTTTGAATGGTTACTCATCACATCTACAGTCCTCGTGATTTTCGAGTCATTTGTGTTCCTCACCTACTTGTGACGTTGTAGTGTAAAGGTCGAGAGCGAGTACTCTAAAGGTCATCAGACTGAATCATCTCGCTCGTGGAAAACGGGAGCTGGAAGCAGAGGACGGCGGCGCTGTCAGGTTGCTCGGCATTAATCCTGCTGAAGGGAGGCGAGATGGGGCGAGCGGCAAATAACTGACTAAACCTTGAGATAGTGAGAAATTATACCAAAAAACAAATGGCATACGACTTATTTTAAGACTTATAAAACATTTATAGGTTTTCAGCGTTTATTTTGTGTGGACTGACTAAATGATGAGCAAAGTCATATTTTTTTTTTTCCCAGCATGCATTATGTAAATTTCATTTGAATGTGTTTGTGTGTGAGGTCTGCAACACAAATCTTGTAACAGGGCACATTGCCCTCTTTCCCTTTATTAAAATAAATGTGATTATTCCACCCCACAGAATCCTATAAGCCAAGGATTTGCAATTATTCAATAGCCACAAATTTCATTTATTTATTTATTTGTCATTAAATAATTTACAGTTCTAAACAAAACCATTTTTTTGAGGGGATTATTGACAAAACGTGATTATTCACTGTCAAAAGAAGTCATTTGTTTTGACATTGAGCGAATAGTTCCGGTTCTAAAACATGGTGCATTTGAGGAATTATGATAAAACGAACAGTAAACATCTCTTTAAAGTGTATTTGTTGAAAACCGGCTGCCTTGTTGTTTATATTTAGCTTCTCGGTTTGAATTTGGGAGAATAAATGACATTAGGAGAGGATAAAGAATGGAAATTGGTCTTCCTCCTTGTGGCAGACGTACTTTTTTTGTTCTGCTTTTATAAAAGTAAAACCGCGTAGAAGTGGTGAGACAATGGTATTAGGAAATAATCTAATTGGGTGGGGGGTTTGTCCTGGCAGCGCCTCCCTAGGCAGTGAGACTTTCGCAGGTGGCTCTCTGACATTCATTGGCATTCACTCCCAACAACTCAGATTAACTCAGCGTTTTACCTCTGGGAGCGGGATTAGACCAGGTTAACTCGGGCCGGGAGAGAGTTTCCTTGTTCAGAAAGAAGTGACACGGTTATCGACACCTCCCCTAACTAACTCCCGATTTATAGCATGCACTGAGCATATTGCAGGAGATGGAGCGGGCACCCCTGTCCTGATTGTCATTGGTGGTCAGGAATTGATTTACTCTGCTGTCGTGGTGGCGAGCAGCTCCAACAGCAGTTTCATCCATCTGCATTCGTTCCATGACATGAAAGTTCATTTAATCCCTCCGTCCAAACTCTGTGAGCAACGTGATTCTTCATCAGTTTGTAACAGACGTGCTGTAAAATTATGCATCTCAAAATTATAATATTAATTGAAAATTTCATTGGGGAAAAAAAGAGCAAGGCATTCAATTCTTGTCTCATACATTTCTTTTAATTAAACTACTGTTGTTGAGGAGCTATGTATTGTCCAAAAAGCCAAACTCCATTATGCAGCTGCATTCATTTCATAATTATGCCCATCTTTGCTAATCCACTGACTCATTTCCATAAGGCGAGCTCCAGTCAAATAAATCCTTAAATGTTTCTCTTAGTTCATTATTCAGGCTTTGTTGACATTTTGCACACTTTACGGTGCACACATGAATTCATCAACATGAAATGGCTAATTCTAATCAATGGTGATTGCAGTGATTTAAAAAAAAACAACAAAAAACAGTTTGGAACCCTGGAGTTGACTAATTTGTACAAAATGTGTAGAGTGCACGCACTCTAAACTGTAATTTTCATCTCAATTTATGCAGTGCTGGTGGTCAATAGGAGGAGATTATATCGAGTTGAAAAGGTTACTGTGCTCTTGTGGTATTGCAGTGTGTTTTTATTTGCACAATGTTGACGCACACCTGCTCAAACAATAGGCAAACCTCCAAAATGAAAAATTCTCTCCTCGGTAATGTGAAGGGATGAACAGATCCTCACCGAGACAAAGCTCCAAATGTCAGGACCTGTGCAAAGAGGAGAGAGGCAGAGCGAGCAGCGGAGAAAGAGAGAGACTTTCCGACCCTGGCTGGTCCCCTATTGATAGGGTTGCCATGGGTACAGGTGTCAGAGCCCAGATGAAGGGCGCTGGAGGTTGAAAATTGTGTGTGAGTGAGAGACTGTCAGTTTGGTCATTTGTCATCACCGGTGTGAACACCAGTGCAGTGGATCACACTAATGACACACATGCATGGCACACTAGCGGAATGCCTGTGTCAACGAGCAAGGCATCGCCTCATCTGTAAGGCTTAACTTCAGGAAGCATTTGCAACACATTAGTAGAATTGCATTTATGTAAATTTAATTTGACTGCTGCAACCAAGTCAATGGAAAAGTTCAGCGAACCGACGAGTTACTAAGCTCACTGAAAATGCCTTGCACCTATAAAGAGATACATTTAATATCAGATTATATTTGTATTTGTTATAGACTGATGATCAACTCTTTATTTTGTTTCATAAGATTAATTCGAAATGGATTTCCCTCATATATGCTTTTCCACCACATAAGCAGTCACTAAAGTGCTTCACACTGTCAGTCACATTCACCATGCAAGGCACTCACTGGAAGCAGTGTGTTTTAGTGTCTTGCTCAAGGACTCTTTGATATGTGGACAGGTGGAAATGAGAATCTAACTGGCAAGCTTCCAAGTGGAAGATGAAGACTCCCCAAAGTCTACTATACATACTAGGAGTCCTGCCACATGTGACTTGATGTGGGTCAAATATCAAGCTTCTTGATATTTTTATGCTGTTAAAGGCATGGATGGGGTTTGAATCCATGATCTTTGGTCTACGAAACTAACTCCATAGATTAACTTGTTAGCAGTATGTATGTATGTATGGCCAGTATGGGGATTGAACGCAGGACCTTGGTGTTATTGACATCACCCTCTGACCAGCTAAGCTAACTGGCCAATGAAATAATTAATTGTAGTGTAAATGGGCTCACTTTTTAAAGATACACACGATCGACATATGACGGCAGTCTTTGCTTATTTATTTCATAAGATTCATATTAGTGTAAATAACATAATTGTATAGAGATGTCTTAATAGGCTGAGTCCTGAACTGTTCCTACCCTTATGCCTTGTGACTAAGCACATTGCAATTGTGTAAATAATCCTGAATGTATTCCTTTCTTAAATTGAGTGAACAAGTATTATTATTTTTTATTTATGACACAGTTATATTTATGCATTCTTTCTCTTTCTTTTTTTATCTTATATGCTTGTTTATTTTGAAATTTCGATATCGTGTCGTTTTCATATGGTCGTGTAGGCGTTTGGTCACCTCATGTTTTTTTATCAATGTGCTTATTTATTAATCTTGGCTCAACGAGGGACCTCACTAAACTGCGCTGTATCGCTGGAAATTATATTAATGCTAATCCAGGTTACTCACTTGTTTAAAACATATCAGTGGGTGTCACTTTAAAGACTGGAAGTTATCTCCAGCTTCTTAACTTACCAGCTATGTTAACAAGAATATTAACAGTAGTGATACATGATTCTCACAGCTGACAGGAGGCGTTGGGCTGTTTCTTTCTACCACATTCTACTACAAAATGCAATAAAAATCTTTCTGCTTTAGACATTTTTTCCTAGTAACCAGCCATCCAGAAAAGGACTGCTCACCTCCCCTGAAGCTTCCCTGAACTGACCAAAAGCTCGTCTTTAAACCCAGCGCCAAGGAAGAAACAGGATTTTTCTTTCTTTTCTTTTCTTTCTTTTTTTTTTTTAAATAAAAAGCACATGAATTTAAATGAAGCTCTCTTGCAGAAATGGTGGCCAAATCGTGTAACAAATCAGACGCTGCCAAGTCATCTCGGCATATCCAACTGGCCTTTTCCTAACGCTCAGCACTGTGACACCAGCACTGTGCCCGGATCTCCTGTCTGTCTCTCTCTCTCTCTCTCTCTCTCTCTCTCTCGCTCTCTCCCTGCTTTATCTCAAACTCTGACTGGAGCTGAGAAAAGACTCCACCGCCCACTGGTGCCTTTCCTGCAGGGTTGAAGGCGAGACCATTTGTACTGCCCAGTGGTCATAAACCAAATCACAAGAAGAAGGTTAAGTGGAGAGGTTGAGTCTCAGTGTAAGACTGGAGCGTCGAATACAGTCGAGTGACCAGGGCTGCCGTTAGGTGTTGCTGATGCTGTCGTGCTTTGCCAAGTCAAGCTCGAGGAAAATATGACCGATGGTGTTGCGGTAACAGAATTAGATCCATTAAAAACATATTCAAACCATGATTTGTATGCCATTTGATACATAGGTATGAAATAAAAAGAATATCTTATTTAGACATCATCACACTCAAATGTTTTGGCAGCTGCTTTCAGGGACTGTCTACGTCAGTCTCACCCGGTCTACTACCTTCTTTACTGTTGCACCAACCATCTCTAATCATTGTTTCCCTACATCCATGAATCTCCTTGGAGGCTTTCCTCCTCCCCTCCTACCTGACAGCACCATGTCGAACTTCCTTTGTTCAGTGTGTCCATTATTGCTCCTCAGCACATGACAAAGCCTTCTCCACCTGGCTGCTCTTGCTTCATCGCTAAACTATTTTTATCTATAGTTTCAGACCTATCCATCTCTTGTCTTCAAACCCTATAATCACAGCAAGACTCTCTTGTAAGCTTTTCATTTCAGTCTTTCTGTCACACATCAAAAACCTCCATCCTTCCTGCGCTCTTCACCTCACTTGTGCATTGTCCAACGCTCTGGATTGTTGAGTCCCTGTATTCAAACTCCTCCACATTCACTGCTGCTACTCCTTGTGTCTTCACATTTCCACCAGCCTCTCATTTCATTTACACACTTGTATCCTGCCTTATCGCCTCTGACCTTAATCAGATTCTTACCTCTCTATGTTCTTTCCAACATTTTATCTACTCAACCTAGATTAAAATCATCCTCACCTGCAAACATTATGGCCTACACAGAGCCTGCTGCATCACCATCTGTCAATCTGTTCATCACTATGGAAAATACGACACGGCTGAGATCTGCTCCCTGATGTCCCACTAGCCTGCTAAAAGTCCCTGGTTATAGCACTGGGAATGAAACACAAGTTATGTTTTGCTATAATAGGACATCAGTTTGACATCATTCCGTCTGAATGAAGTGTTCAGTCTCTCCACTCCACTGTTTCTCTGTGCGATTCGAGCCATTATGTTTTAGATACTTTTGATATTGTATGAATGAATGAAAAATAAATGGACTATTTTGAGTAAAAATCTCCTTGGATTTTAGCCACTATCTTGGATCACCAAAAAAACTTCAAATAGCTGTTGCTATTAATTAGTTTCAGACCTTAAACATTTCTTATTCTGTTTGAACTCCCACAATATTCATCCATTTAATTAATTTTGACTTCCAAAATAACTTGTTGGTGTGATCTAGATATCAATGTGCAATAACGTTTTCTAACCATCTCTACACAGTAATTTAAAATTGCTAAAATTAGTTCACAGTAACAAATGTTTATTGATTTCTAATTTAGAAAATCTTTGGCTTTATTCAATATGAAATGCTTCTAAATAATTAGTTTTGTATATATTTTATAAGTGGTTTCCAGTAAATCTCTCGTGATACCCAGGGGTTCAATTTGGTTTTCCTACATTTACTTCAACTTCCAATTGTGACCTCCACATTTACATTTATATATTCAAGTTTTATTACAAGCATCAGTTTATTTGTGATTATATATTGTATTATTGTAAGCACATACTATCAAAAAGGAGGCTGCACAATGTAGAAATAGTGAATCTAGAGTGCAGTTACATTCTGTCTTTCTCATCATCCCACCTTCCAAAAACATGCTTGTTAGGTTGATTGTTGTCTGTAAATTGCCTGATCTTGGCGGATGCTGCAAGTTTTATGTGCCAGATGCGGCAGACAGGACACCCCCCTGTAGAAAGTGACTAAAAAGAGTAGCAGATGAATGTTGTTAGTGTTGCTGGGCCGAGTGAATGGAAAGTTTCAGTCGAACATCTGTGGGATGAAAGAGCATGGCCACGTGAAAAATATACAAAGAATGTACATATCATCGAAACATTTCAAGTCTTGGGCGTCACCTCAAAGCTAAACATGTAGCCGTGAGCGTAGACGTCCGGGCTAATGTTAAGGTGATCCACCAACTAACTTTAAAAAGGATCTTGAAAAACATTATCGTGTGAGTGTGAACTTATGTAATTCTATTCATTAATTATCCAACCATATTCTGTTTGAATTTATAAATTGCAGGCCTTTATATCCGATCCTGAGGTGCAAATAAAATGTGAGAAATCAAGAATAAGCACAAAGACCCTAATTAGATGATTTTATTCAAGTCCCATCAATAGCATATATAATTTTAAAATGAGCTGTTATAGTTCAATTGAAGCCACAAAACAAATGTTAAGGTCTCTGAATGTGGGAAACAAATTCACAGTGGCTGTCAGCAATCGTGTTCCAGGTTGGCTCCTTTTTTGCCTCTTTTGTGTTTGCAGACTTTGACTACGTGTGCAGAAGTCTCCCCTCTGGCTTGTATGTCACAGCCTCTGACCTGACTCGTCATTACTGACCTTCTCCCAAGAGAAGATCTTCTCATTTTTGGCAGCATGAAATAACCCACGAAAATCTGCTGCTACATTCCTCATGTGTCCTTTTTTTTTTTTGTATTTTGACAGCTTGTGCGCTCGTCTGTTGTGATCAGATTTTTTTTTCCTTTTCACTTGTTGTTGATGTAGTTCATCAGTGACACGTTTGCGACAATCACATTACTTAAAACATTCTTTAAAACAAGTCCATACATTTGTTTTGAGACACTAAACTACGTGTCTATGAGAAGCAATACACGATTGCCTCTTTACAAACAAGATTAGTTTAAAATATGGCTGGACTGTGTTTAAATGCCTCAAACTAAATCCTAATCGAATCACTATAATCTATTTGTATTTCATTCAACGTCTCGCAATTGCAGCATTAATGTGTTCATTCTTGTAACTTGAACAGTCAGAGGCTTTTTGTGCATGAACATTAATTTGAATAGATATAAAATGCACTGCAACATTAAAATATGTTGTTTTAGGCTCTCCTCGGTTGAAATAAAACAAACTTGTTCAATGAAAAACTTTCTTAGACGTGTCCTTGAACTGTGAATCAATGAGGCTTCCAAATAAATGTCAAAAATCTCTTAGCAAATTAGAAGGCTGTAGTCTAAATATTTGTCCCTGTTTGGTCACTGCTGCTGCAAGCAGCTCTGGTAGCAGTCATAATTTACAAACACTTGCCACTTACAAAATGGATATGAATTTATGAGTTATAAGACACTGTGGGGTATGTAAGACGTGTCAGATTGAGCAAGAACAGGCCAGGTCAAACTTTCATTTAACTGATGATCTTTGGTTTCTCTGTGAGAAGGCATCCTCAAATTATTTTATGGGAAAAAAAGGGGCTATGCATTTAAATATAAGCTTCATTACCAGTAAAATAAATCAATCAAGGATAACTGCTATTCATTCTTGGATGGTTTGTCTCAGTTGAGTCAGTACATGCGTATTTATGATTTATATTTGGTTTCAGCCATGTTGGAAAAACATTGTGAAGTACAGCAGGATTCAGTCATAGGAGTTATGCCCACTATCTCCATGGTCTCTTTATGACTTTTTGGGAGATGTTGTCGGCCCCCCAGTGAAAAATGGCGCCTCTTAAAACAGCATCATCCTGTTCAACAGGTATATCATTCCACCTGGGCAGTTTTCATTTTGTCAGGCAGCCTGCGGGGCATGTTGAAGTCAGAAGAGGAGCCAAAATGGGGTGGGTGCATGTGTAAGTGGATTGTGTAGGTGGCCATGTGTGCAGCCATGGGTGTTTATGAGGGTTTTTATTACCTTTCAGCATGAAGGAGGAGGATGAATCTTTGCACTTGAATGTTTGTAACAGTGAGTTCAGCTTTGGTTTTGTCGCAGGTGATAAAATCTGCATGTTTGGATTTGGAAAGGCAGCGTGAATCACTCTAATGTGCAAGCAACATTTAACAAGAAGCTTTATTTTAATGGTTGTAAAATCTATTAAGGTGGTAGTGCCACCTGGCTATTTTTGTCAGCTTCTGTTCTCCTGATATGAGAAATGAGCTAGATATTTTCTATCCATCCAAGTTTTATGAGCTCTGCAGCTCCACTTCCTCCAATAAGTCCACACTCCCCAAAATGCAGAGATAACTTATGCTGCACGAAGACATTTAAATCATAATTTGGGAGCAGTCGTGATTATTTGGTCCTCCTCCTGTTTTATAGGCTCTATTCTTTGAATTTATGAATATTACAAAGAGAAATTGGTGATAATTTCTGCTGTGCTGGAGTATACATCACAGCAGTGCTTTGTGCCAGAGCAGATGAGATGGTGCGAGAGGGCAGAAAATGAGCTCATTCATTGGGCTACGGTCATTATTTTGCAAGGCTACAATTCGTTTCTTTCGGTGCCCGCCAGGCCCTTCTGGGCTGCCAAGCAGCTGAATGTTTTGCGAAGTCATGGGCAGCATGGCAGGGCTGCATCGTTGCGAGAAGCCAAATTGATCAGTGTTTTCAACTGCAGCCAAAAGCTGCCACTATAATAAAGTTAGGCCTTGATCATGTTGTTGTGATCCACAAAGCACACAACAGTGAGACGGGAGGCAAGGACACATACAAATCTCTGCTAACACACCCCTCGTTCTTTCCCCATCTTTTCAGTTCACTGCTACT
>OMNM01033825.1:0-35395 GCA_900302745.1 Parablennius parvicornis | reverse complement strand
TGACGGTGATGACGTGTTCAACTTCCGGATTTTCCCTCCATAATAAAATTGGTAATTTCTTCAGTAATTTGAACAGGCTGTCTGAAAGTATGAGGTTAACGTTAAGACTACGACAATATCATGTTGTTGAAATTATTTATAATAAAGTTTGACCGTCAACTTTTGTAATCCTGCATATTCTTTATGGAATGACTCCCATAACCGAGATGAGAGGTGATTTCAATGTGTGTTTATCTTCCGCGTCTCTCTTCTTAGTTCATGTAAGGGTTAGTTCATATCTTCTCCTTTGTTTTCTTATTCAGATATTTTTTAAGGTTTTCTTCTTTGTTGAAAGATCTATGGGTGGTGTCAAAAGAAACTGAATACTTATTTAGTCAGAAAGATGCTCAATAAATCCAGGAATGAAGATGTGTAAATAATCCAGAGTGTTATCCTTAATTTATTTCAGTATTCTAGCATTTTTTTTCTCCAAAATGAAAAATTAACTCATGTTGGGAAAAGGCAAAAACACCTTTTCCCACCTTTCCCCAGGGTGTAACATGCGTGCTACAGTAAACTTTATTTAAATCTGAAAAATACAAAAGCTTTGCCGTCAACTCAAGCCGGACTATTGTTTTATTTTGAAGGAAAATAGCACACATCCTGTGGACGATTTTTTCAGTCTTGACTATTTGTTTGCGCGTCTCACTCAAAGCGCGTGCTCGTGCTCTCCAATAAAAATACACGAGACTGCGCGTGCGCAGACTGCATCTCCTTCTGCCTTTGTCATCTTGATGACAATGTAACCGAGTACCTCCGGACACGTTTCAGTGTTTTAGTTTCTGTATGTTATTCTTCCACTTGCAGATGAACTCGTGCAGGTGTTGCCACTGTGCATCACGAGAGCTGCACAAAATCACCACAATAACCTCAAACTTGCGGGAAAAAAAACCACAACGTGCGACGTTTCAACACAGGAACATTTTTAAAGTAGAAGTCCATTATTGTAACAGCAAATTATGTAAAACAACCACAAGGGGAAGTGGGAAACATTATTAAATCGCGGTGATAAATTGGAATAAAGGCCTGGGAAATAGGAAAAACAAAGACACAAAGTAAACCCCCAAAAAATCAGTTATTAACAGACGTGAAGCAGACAGTGTGTCAACTTGAATTGTGTGTGTGTGTGTGTTTGTGTGTGTGTGTGTGTGTGTGTGAGAGAGAGAGAGAGAGAGAGACATGGCATCTCAGCACGTGGTTTTAAAAGAGGAAGAGTGAAGTGACACTGACTCACTGAGGTTAGAAAACCTCCAGTAAACATTGAGAAGGAAAGACTCACATGAGTGAATGAATCTTTAAATCCAGGCTCAAAACCTATTTGGCTTTTAACACACTAATATGGTGACATTTTATCTGATTTCATTTTGATTGGATTTGATTTTACTCTACTTGTTGATAGAGTGTATTTCTTTTAACTCTTGTTTGTCTCTTTTCTTTCTCAATTCACTGTCTGTTTCTCCTGTGAAACACTTTGGGGACTTTTTGTGTTGTAAAGGGATTTATGAATTAATGTCGATTGATTGATGAATCAGTGAAACATCACCAGCTCAGAGAAAAGACTGAAGTTGTTTTATGTGAAGAGTCGAGCCGTCTGAGGGTTTGGTCCCAGTGACCCCGGACTCTGAGCTGAGACATTCAACCCTGACCCTGACCTTACCCTGTCATCCCCTCCAGGACACGGCCAGGGTTTGAGAAGTGACGACTCGGCAGGATTCTTCTCCACTGTCTTTACTGGCCTTTGTTAAAAAAAAAAATCTACCAGCTGACTGAGGCACCGCCTACAAATATAAACATTGTTTTTGCGCTTTCGTTTCAGAAAAGGTTTTGTGTTTATTTGGAAGCGGCAGAAACGATGTAGTTACCACGCCAGGCCACGAGATGGCACTGTTGGTTGATTTTGTAATTAAACCACACACACACACACACATGCAGCAGAGGGTTTAGTACAGGGACGTTATAATATCCAGACTACACAATTGTATTGTTTTGACGGTCAAGCGTTGAACCACCAAGTCTAGGAGAACGTGGTCATGGAGCCATGACACTCTGGAGGCTGCCATTGTCCCGCTACCGACCCGCTGTCCACTGGTGCTTCTGCTTACAAAATAAAACAAGGACATTGAAACATTCTCTGTTTGGATGAATTCCACATTCAGATGTTTGTTCGTGGGCAAATATTCACAAACACATGCAGACAGTTACAGAAGTTTTGCGTCACATTATTCTATCTTCCATCATCTCACTGATTCTCGTCGCCCTCATCCTCAGAACTCCTGCAGAGCAAGAAAATACAACCAACAGTTCATTTCATGTGATACAATAACATTCTTTGGTTGACGAAACTCAACAAAGTCACCAGAATTATTATCTTATGTCCTTCAAACTATTCCAAAAGAACAGCTGGAAGCTCTAATAGCAACTCATCAGTGCGCTCTTCAAAAAGTCTCCACGTGTTTTAGAAGATGGAGAGAAATTAATCAGAGTTAAGCTGTGCATCAAAAGATCTGCTGAGCCTCTTCCAAGAGAGAGAAAAAAACATTCAGGTTTGTAAAATAGCAAAGAAAAATTAAAAAAATAAAATAAGAGACATGTGTTGACCACAAAGACAAAAAAACAAAAAAAACAAATAAAAAATACCCTTCAGAATAAAACACTAAAACGTTTCAGAACTTATTTAAATACGTTGGTACATTTTCACTAGTTACAGATAGTTTTTTAAACTGTCACATAAACATTTCCAACAAAAACTGTTCGATAAATTACGATAAACGATATAATCTCATTTTCATCGTATTTTTTTTAAATTTCACGAGCTTTATGAGTGTCACGTGCTTCACGCACCAGATGGCGCTTCAACCACATTACGCTGCATATTGTGTACAACTTTAATATTCAAATTTAATCCCTCCATTTTATTAGGGTGGAGTCATGAGGACAAAATACAACACTCATTTATTTATTTGTTTATTTATTTATACGTGATATGCTCCTCCGCCTCCGCACATAGTCCGTGGACCTGTGAGTAGGCTGAAGTGTGAAGATTAATGCGCCTCACTCACCCACGTGTGTGTGGACGGGCTCGGAACAGGTAACATAAACAAGTCAGTATTTAGGATATTAATATTACTGCTGTGTTCTTGTTGAAGCTTTGCTGTGAGAAGTCGCTGCAGCTTTAGTTTACTGAATGAATGGAAGGTGGTTATTTGTTTTTTTGTCGTTAGATAAATACACATATATGAGTTAGCTTCACATTTTTCTGTATCTTTCCTGCCTTGTTTTGTGGATGTTATATCATCTGACCGTTTCTAGATTGAGATAATTTTTTTTATTGGATGTATCTTGTTTGTGGAAGTGCTTTTTAGCTCCCCGGGAACTTTTTGTCAAAATGCAGATAATGGACCTTCAGTCTGTTGTGGCATTGTCCATGCTTATTGCTTGTTGCAGTGTGTTACTTCCTCTTGGAGCTGCAGAGAGTGTCGTGTGTGTGTGTGTGTGTGTGTGTGTGTGTGTGTGTGTGTGTGTGTGTGTGTGTGTGTGTGTGTGTGTGTGTGTGTGTGTGTGTGTGTGTGTGTGTGTGTGTGTGTATAAAATCTGACTGGATACTAAAGCTAAGAAAATAGCATGTGGAAGGGCTTTATTAAATACATTATTAGATAAATAACATGAGAGGAAAATAACATTTGATAAGTAGAAAACATAGAACACATGACTTACCTTCTACTTTGTTTGTGAACTTTTCCTTCGATTCTACACGAGAAACAAACAAAAAAAACCAAACAGGAATTACAAGTGATTTTATGCTCCCCCCTTTTTCTAAAAAGAATACCCACAAGGATCAGTAATTTGAAAAGGACGGGTATTTTTGATTCCATTAAAAATATTCCTGACAGGTTTGGAGGGTTCTTGCCTGTTTTCGTATGGATGCTCGCGATGCTGTTTCTCCTGGATTCGCGGGAGCTTCGTTTGCAGTCTCTCTCCTGCAGCTCCTTTGTTGCTGTGGGAATACAAATAAGATATGTTGTTTTGGCCTGACCCAATTTAGGGTTATAAATAACAATAAGAAAAGCTACCTGCCCTGCAAGATGCCGTATTATTTCCTGTAAAAGCATAAACCCAGGTGTTTTTGTTTTTAATAGAAAAAAAAAAAAAAAACACACATATACCTATATTTTGAAATGAAAAAATATGCTTGCCAACAGATTATACAAAAAACTTCAAGAAAAGGTGCAACGTTATCCACTTGGGTCAATCTGGTTAATTATAACTTTACAGTTAGCAGACATGAAATAGTTGACTTGCAGTCTATTATTTTAAATAGACATTTTGCATATCACTGACTTATAAGTACTAAATGTTAGAGATAATATTGACTTTCCCTGTATGGGGGCCAGATTCTGATTCCAAAGAAGAGCATTCAGTATCAATGAAATACAAACAAACAACAACAAAAAATAAACTATTCATATATAGCCTGTTGGAGGTGTGCGTAGCGTCGACCCAGAGACAGAAGTGGTTCGCGGCAAGGTATAGCCTTTGCACATCATTTATGAATTCGGCTTTATGGCATTTATTAAGTGCTCATATCGGTACTAAGTATCGGCAAGTAGCTGGATATTTGTCCAGTTTCTTTTGAAAAAAATCAAGCAGTTTGTCGTGACAGAAAAAAGACATTAGTTGTCTCGATATACAGGGTATGAAAACAGCTTCCTTTTTCATTATACATTAATGTGGTGAGATAATTTCAACTCGACTTTATTTGTAAAGCACTTTAAAAAGACAACAGCTGAACCAAAGTGCTGTACATAAATAGACATAAAAACCTAAAATCATAAAAACTATAAAATGGCCTAATAAAAACAGAAGCAGCGACTCAAGCTGGGTTAAAAGCCAACGAATAAAAATGGGTTTTAAGATGCATTTTTTTTTTTTTTTTTTTTTTTTTAAATGGACAGTGAAGGTGCTTGTTTGATGTCCCCTGAGCTTCTCACTTTAGTATCTTCTCACTAGAAAGTTGACAAACGTACTTGGTAGGATTTCGAGTTTTCACAGTTATTAAACTATATCATCACCTAAAGTGTGAACTGTTTATTCCCCAAACACACATCAACATACATACACAGTGTCTTCTCACTTGTTATTTCTGCATCCACCCCGGTGTCTTCTGCCACTTTAAGAAATATCTGCAAAATAAACAAATTGCTCATGATTATCAATAATGCATGAGTCTGAGTATATATGTTTCCCACCACACAGCAAGCTGCTGACACTGCAATGGAGAGGAAGAAATCTCTGGAACTCATGAGTGTTATTTTTACCATCGGGTTTCTGTTTGACATTTTCTACATATTACATAAAACAAAACAAGCCATGTGTCAGAGAATATGTATCACCACCAGTAAAACCGTCCCTTGTGATCAATACAATTTAACTATATTTTGCATGTTAAACCTTGCTATACATTAATATGTGAAATGTGTGAAATCACATTTTGTGACTCTTTGATTGTTTCAGCTCCTGTTTATCAGAGCTGCACAGCAGAACAAGTGCATATTTCCCATGAAAATGAATGAACTTCAAAGAAAAACATGGATGGATTAACTAACCATGCCACCATTGAACTTTAGAAATTCAAAAGGAATTATTCACATCGCCGGCAGACCACTAGTGTCTAATGCATGTCTGAGATGTGCATTATGTGAAACACTCTGTAAAGTAATAATACACTATGAGAGCAACATATTAAAGCTTGTTGAATAATTTCTACTTTGATATTAGTTTGGTATAGAATTAACAAAAGGTTCACACTGAAAAATATGTGATCATAGTAATGATTCATTGCAAATTACAAGAAAAGAAAAAAAAACCTGTGAAGTCAACATGATGCAAGAGTATGAAATATACATCACGTAAAATCTCATAGAGATTCAAGTCTCTCTGTGGTGGAGTTTTGGTAAATATGTAGCTGCTGCTCCAAGGTCAGTTCCATAATAACATTAACACATTAGTGTGGTCCTTGTACTCTCTGCCTTCTATCATCAACATGGTGAGAGTAAAAATCAATACCTTAATGGACCAGATGATTCTCAAACCCATAGTTACAGATTATTGACTCCTCCATTAGATCGTATTCCCTTCTGTTTTTTTTTTTTTTCATATTTTTTTGATGTTGCATTTCCATTGTTCTTTTTTTTATGAATTTACAAAAGAAGTCCTTTCTCACTTTGTCATTAGTACTATGGAAGCAATAGTAGGTGGACCACAAGTTGATACAGTAATCAATACTTTTGCTAAATTCCAAGGTATTTCTCCATATTTCTCCAACTTTGTAAATTCTCAATTCAAAATTTGGTTGAGCGATTAGATGATACTGAGCAAAATTCATATCAGGAGTAACAGAGAAAACAAAGAAACACAAGAAGGAATTGTTGTATACTTATGTACTCCAACGTGAATGTAAAGAGTAATTTCACTTGTACATAGATGCAAGCTGTTATCGTTGGCAGGGCGGTCAATGCTTTACCTCCTCCAGCGTGGTGTCAGAGATACCATAGCTGGTCAGGCCAAGGTCAGCCATCGCGAGGTCTAGTTCATAGAAGAGCTCAGCAAAGGTCCCATCTTTGGCACCGTTGTAGGGCAGTATGTATGTGATCTCCTGACCAATACTCTCCAAGAAGACCACCTCCGGGACGTGGCGCCGCACAAGTTGACTCAGAGCCGTTAAATCTTCTGGACGATAACGGGAAAAAAAAAGGAAAGAAAAAATCACCAACTAAACAAACTCAAACAGATTCCCTCAAGCTATTGGGAAATTGTAACTTTTTTTTTAATATCAGTATGATTCCTGTGATGTTTTCTATACTGAACTATTTGAGTGATGCAAAAGCGAAGATTTCTGACTCTGAAGTATAATTTAAAAACATCATCTTTTAAAGTTAATGCTGCATTGACGCCAATGAAATGTTACTAATTAAATCTAAAAATGAATCGAATATAATTTAATCAGAGCTGACATACCTGCTGATGTGACATTTAGAAAAACAGTAACAGATCAGTGGACATAATTCCTCTTCCTCGTCCTTTCTGATGCTGGGTCTCAGGGAGAATCAATCCGGACAGTGTTGCACAACGCACCACATCCATTATTGATCCAGAATCTCTCATACATAATTACTGCAGCTTAACAACTGCTGGCCTGGTGCTTTATGAAGAAGTAAATGGATCTTCTTCACACATCAGACTGAATTATTTGTGATTGTGTGCGCTTCACTAGGCTCACTGGCGTGTATTAATGGAGACAACTGTGCCGTCACTTGTGGAGATAAAGTTACTTTCATGCCAAGTTCCAAATCGTATTTAACTTAAAAGTCATTATAGAGGAAGAAGTTCAATCGATTTATGACTTATTGTTCATATATTGTAAAAATATTCTTTTTTTGGATTGCCCTTTTGATCAGTAATGCATTAAGTATTATGATCAAAACAGATAATCCAGCAAAATGCTTTCTCCTTACATCTCTATGAAATCCTTGTGCTGATGACAGTAGTCTCATGGTCACAACAGCAAATCATTGCAAGTTGCAACATAGACATAATTAGTGTTTTAGTGTTTTCCATTTCATTGAACTTGATGTCCACGAATAATCCTAATAATTTAGAAAGATGAGCTTATGTTTAAAATGTTTCCAAGAAGTAAATATTGGACTTATATGTGTTTTCTATTATACTTCGACATTAAATATTTCAATATTTATATACAACATATAAGAAGTTTAATGAGACTCTATTTCTATTAATATTTTTATTTTAATATACTCCTGAATATGTTAAAGTTTAATTGGAAAAAAAACAGCACATTGAGAAGTTATGGTGGAAAAAAAAAACTGAGAACATAAAATTAGCAAAAGGCTATAAGGGAGTTGTTTATTAAAAAAAAAAAATTAGACATTACACTGGAAGTGCCTCCAGGAAGTAAGATTTAGACAGAAATGGTGGATTCAAGTGGTAATGCTTGTAAAGTTAATAGCTATGAGCATCCTTTTTTAACCATCTGTGACTATGATTTGGTCATATTGAACTAAATCCTTGGTATTATTGACAGTTATTATAGCTATACGACAATAATTTCAAAGTAGATAAAACACAGTTTTTTATTGTTGTTGTCAATATTAATAATCAGAACAGAAGAAGTAGGAGAAGATGAAAAAGAAGAGGTAGAATAACTAACAACAATGCAAATGGACCACGGCTGATGACACAACAAAGAAGAAGAAAATAATTGCTGTCCCAGATGTCTGTCTGTTCTTTTGAACACCCCCATGATCAGAGAGCAGAAACAACAGTTGGTTGAACGTGTCTTCAGGTCCTGACAATGAGCACTTATGAGAACCTTGATCAACACAGGAATACTTTTTTTCTTTTTCCTCGACAATGTATAATATCCTTTACCTGCTCTTTACAGTCACAAATATAACTCTCGTCTTAACTTACAGTGACTGATGGATGCAGTTTTGTAGGTTTTGCAGTTAAACGTCTGCCTGCTTAGAACCCGTTTGCACCCAGATAGGAAGATATGGATGATGATTTACAGACATTACTGTGAGCACTTCTTCATATTGTATATTTAGGAAAGTCTATAAAGTGCCTATAGAGTGCACAGCACATACTGGTTTACATAGCAGGAGTCGTAAAAAGGGTGACTGGCAGTAGCGGTGAAAGAGTCTGTACCTGAGGGATCAGAGTTGCTCCAGCTTTGGCTGCCGATGCCTTCATCTGGGCTGCTGCTCAAAGGACAGTCTGTCTCCTGTTAATCAGAATTGGATTAGAAAGGCTTTATCATGCCTTACCACTTAGAATGATGAACAGTCGCTCCTTGACAACTCCTGTCATACATTAATCAAATAACTGGCACCCAGAAGTTTCTATTTAATTGCTCTAAATAAAGCCGTATGCAAGCGTCAACAAGTTATGCCGTTAATCTGTAATGGAATATAAGGCCACGGTCTTTTCAGTCAAAGACAACACCTGCAAATGAAGAGTGCACTTTAATTTCGGCAAAGGTTGAATAAATCTCCCTGCATTTTTAAGGAACTTTATGACATTTATTAAATGGGGTTTAATCACACTGAAAAGAGATCAGGGCAGACGCAGTTTGTCCAGGTCTGTTTCCCAGTTATATGGGCTGTGTAATTGCAAACTCTTCCAATTAATTACGTAAGTGTCATCCAGAAAAGAGAGACACTTCTGTACTTTGAGCATAAATGTGTTTTGGATGTTTATTTATTTATTTCAAACAAGTGACTCTGTTTACCTCAAATAGCCTTGAGACAAATTTTAAATCGCTCTCGTCCTACTGGCATCTGTGTGTCTTGTTCAATTGCTCCAACTGATTAAAATTAAGTGTGAGAGACGCCATTGGCGAGCAAACGTGAGAATCACCCCTCTCCATGGTGACAATTAGTATGATCCAGCACGTCTGCGGTTGCCAGTCTCCGTGCTGGGAGAGACTAAACAAAGATCCATTACAGGGGGGGAGGATTGAGGTAAAAGAAAAAGAACATTCAAAAGAATGTTCAATAATACACTGGAAAGAGGTGATTATTGGGTCAGAGGCCTCAGAGCCTTTTTTCCAATTTGAAGTCTCATGCAATTTCAGTGGAGTCATGTTAAGTTATTTAAATAAGATTTTTTTTTTTTTCTCTAAAAAAGACTGGATAATTGCGTGGTCAGGCCAGGGTCTGTTTTGGGATGATAATGAGAACACATTTCCAATGCTGAGTGTCAGAAGCTATGTGCACAGGTGAAAGATCTTCCTGGATAATGAAATTATGGTTCACCCTCATGTTTTTTTTTTCTTTTGCCCAACGAAAAGAGGTAATAGGAAGTAATTGTAAGTTGTTTTAGAGATCATGATGTCAATTAAAGATGACATCAGTGTTATAAATCAAGACAAGCAAAACCACTCGGTAAAATAAATTAAATCAAAACAAAACGGAAATAGTAGAAGAAGTAATATTTATTCTGGTTCATTCAATTGGTATATATATATATATTAACAGTTGACTTTCACTTATGTTATCCATATATCTTATCCATGCAATAAGTATGTTTTTCTTTTTAAACAGCATCTACACCTCTTCTCTTTTCATAACCTTCAGTTGCGAGGCAGTGACCTGGACCCTGAGAACGAAGGGTGAAGGCAGGATAGACCTTGCACACGCACCCACACACATCTCGATTCCACAAACAAGTTTCAAATGCATGGGAGTACAACCAGAGTGGAACGGCTCCAAGTCCAGCCCATCTTTGAACTGGGACAAGACCAGTGTGCTAACCAGTGTTGTACATCTTGGTGTTCAGATTAAGAGTGCATAAGATCAACATGGAAAAATCAAATGAATAAAAATCGGAAAAAAAAAACCCTCAGCTATCAACAGTACGATTCAAACAAGATATTAATATCTCAGTGCAATCCTGGATCAATCATTTCTATGGAGGAAGGTTTAATCTAATGTGCGTTATCTGGTCCTATTCCTTTCATATACAATCTTCATAGTGTTTCTCAGTATCAAGTTATGGAGGATTAATAAATAGATGACAATGATGAGGTTTACAATTTCCTTAAATGTGTTTGTCATACATCAGTAGGAGAGCCACAAGTGAGGACTTGAAGGCTAAAACTACCCTGTCATCATAGTTTATCCCCTCCTTCCCGATGAATAGTCAACTTTGTGGGACATCCATAAAGCATCCCTTCCGCTAAACTGTAAAATGGATGTCCATTAGCGGCTAGTATTGGGTGATAAATGATCTTGACAAAAGATGTGCAGCCGGATCACGATCTATCCATCTATCAAAGGCCAGAATTATTAGAGAAAAGTCTTTTGGCCCAATCACAGGTTGTCCCTTCAAAGTGCAATTACTGCCTTGCCGTGACTGGAGTGAGTCAGCAGTGTTCAGGTCCATCATAATTCACAGAGGAATGTTGAGGACACAGCGGAAAACAATGGTTTTATTAATAAAGACCTCTGTCGGCAAGTCAGTGTCATATCATTCCAGTAATGCCTTCACAACAGGTATTAGCAAGTGGCTGGAAGGCATGTAGCGCCCATTCCATTTCCAAAAATCACTAAGTTAATTGGTTTCATTGATGATGTGGGAGGGAGGTCATTTAATATTTAGACTCAATACTAATTGTGATTATTAAATTAACTATGCATTAAAGGTGACATTTTAAATGTGTGCAGGTAGATGTATTAAGTCTCATTCAGAGACATATTAGTTCTGTTCATCAAATCAATACCAGGGGTTGTCATGATTCTGATGCGTCCTTGTGCTTGGATGTTGACCGTCTTTTCAGCTGCTTCCATTTACAGAGAAAACACAAACTGCTTCACTGCAACTAGTCCTGTAGGCTTGGCGAGTTTTAATGTCGGATTGCATTCAAACCCACTCAAGGTCAAGATTTAACCTCGTGCGTAACCAGGGAAAAATTAGAAGTCTCATAAATCTACTTCATTTGAAACATACATGTTCTCAGCTTCAGCAACTTTCACACACTTCATACTGTTATTCAGATTCACTCGCACACCAATGGTGACAGCTGCCATGCAAAATGCTAAACTTCCAGTGGGCGCACACAATGATTTCATTTGCCCACGGCTGCTCCACAACACATGGAACAAACATCTGCAACAAGTAGGAGCAGAGTAGTTTTAATCAATGTTGGCCCATCACGCAGTACAGCTCTGCCCCATGCCAAAATCATGTGTTTAATATAATAAAGACCAGTTTTTAGAATAATATAATAAAGACCAGACCTTACTTTTTTTGTTTGTTAGTTTCTCTCTACATTGGCCACAACAACTACACAGCATCATCAGCAGTTGATTGATTGTACCTCTCCATTTGACCTCACAATCCCCCAGTCCCTCAACTTTCTTTTTTAATAGACGATTTTCCTCTAAATATGCAATATAACTTATATAACAATATCAGATGTCACCCTGTTGTCTTGTAAAACTAAAACCAGTCCCCATAAGACACATGTTGAGGTTTAATATACGTACCATTTGTCTGCCTTTGTCCTGAGTGCTTATGATGCCGCTGCGCTGAGAAGCCATTTTTTCACTGCCACCTCTGACCAGAGTGAGGTAGTATCCACTGCCAAAACGCTTCTTCAGGAAGAGCGAGGAGCCGCAGCATTGCATCTTGCCATTGGAGATGATGGCAATGCGATCGCCGAGAATGTCCGCCTCATCCATGTGGTGGGTGGACAAAATGATTGTTCGACCTGAGAAAAAGAGAAATACACACAATCGATGCCACCATGAATGCGCAAAATGAGAGAGTGCACACTGCTGTGTGAAGGAGAAGAAAATCAAAATCACAAGATGGGAAATATGAAAAAAAAAAAAAGAGAGACTGCAGATACAAAAAAGAAAAAGAATAACGCAAATATGAAGCATTTCTCTCTTTGGACCTTGTTTGTTCTAACAGCTGTACTTATTAAATGGCACCAACACAGGAATAGATGCCACAGATCAAAACTGTTCAAATTAAAAACCAGTATAACAATCTGTCTCTGCAGGGTCGTCACTTATCTCCTTACTGCTGATTCCACTTTGTTTTCCACTACCTGCTTGTCCGCATGGCAACAAAGCAGACTCCAAAAGAGTGTGTGGGCAGGAATCTGGGACAAAATTAAAATGATGATAAGGCCACCCCGTAAGCCTACTTTACATTGATTTTACGAGGCCACATTTCATTTTTCGCTCTCCCATTTCCCTTCTTATTTTTTTTTGTTCTGCGAGTCCTTTGATTCACGAGGCATCAAACCGAACACAACTCCGATGACAACTACAGTGTGCGTTGCAAGATCGTTCACAGGTGTTCTAATCCTTTCATATCATGCTGTATCAGCTAGCGCACGTTAATTATCACATACCCCAGAAATCAGAAAAAAAGACCAAATCTGTAATGAAGTCACAGCATGGTTATGTCTCTGCAGTCTTCATGAAAGCAGTGCCACATTTTATCAGATAACATTTCAGTCAGCCATGTTCTCGTGGAGGAACTTTTAACCTTTACTTTATTTTTTTTTTTTTTTAAAGGATATCTTAAAAACTTTACTGGTAGTACCACAGTGGTAGTGTTAATCACCATTTCTCCACAGCAAGAAGACCCAGGTTCCCTTGTGGTCCATGGTGGGATTTTTATGTATTGTTTCCTCGCGAAGAAAACAAAGCAATGGAAATATCTATATACTAACATGGTAGCGGCCATTGCAGAATTTTCTACGTCAGGGATTGCGCTCCGAAATAAAATGAAATGACACCCTCCAAAATTATGATTTTATTTTCTTCTGCCCACTTATGTGGGAATATTTCCCAGGGGCCAAGCTAGTTGCTTCTTAAACCAATACCAAAGTACTAAACTCAAACAATTTCAATCTTCAATATCAATTAAACACATTAATTTCTTCAGAGTTTGAATAAAAACAGCGACATGTTTGTTCTGCTCAATGGTTGAGCAGCAGGTTGAAGTAGATGTAATTTGCCTGCTGTGTGAGTGTGTGTATGACTCTTTGTGTTAGCCCTGTGATGAAAGGGTCTAAAGAGTACTCTGCCAACTGACTGGAGTTGGATTAACATAGGTTTGATTCAACGCCCACTTTTCTGGTGGGGAAATGACTGAAATTGCAGGTGTAGAAGGAACAGAGTTCAATCCAAAAGAAAAATAGCAATAATGATAAAAGTTTTGTTGTTCAGTTCGGCCGGTTCGCTCACATCATTATACACACTCATCATCTTGTTTTTCAATTTATGGTAACCTAACAAGTTACTCCTACAATATATGGTTGAAAAACTGTTCTTCATCGTTATCGTGGCTCATAGCAAACATGGCAGGACTTCCTGACGACAAATCATGATGTGGATGATGTGAGGCAGGGTTTGTTGTTGTCAGAAAGTATTAAGTTCTGAACTCTCTTCACTTTTCTTGCAGCACTGTCATTGTTTCACACTGTCCTGGGATGTATGTCAACATTAGCCACGTAGCAGCCCACAAAACTTAATGGTCTTTTTGAGTTTCGCCCCGTCTAATTTGCAGGTGTTTATTGCAAAAGGTCAGAGGCTGTGCTGAGCATGGTTGTTTTTGCTCTGAGGTAGTTAAAAACACATCCTCACAGGTGACATTATCCCTGGCACAAGGACACATTCGGAGGTCATTAAATGCAGCCACGACGCAACCATTTTGCTGGGCCAACTATTTCCGCTCTGTCACACCTTCTCTCATTTCGACCCCCACCACCCCAGCCTCTTATGAGCCCCTCTACCAGCTGAGAGGCTAAATCCATCCCTCCTCCGTTAAGTATCCCTGCCTCATGCTATGCCAAAGCAAGTCTGGACCTCTCCCTATACAAATTCCAACAAAATACCCAAGTTGAACGAATGCCACAGACTGGTCAATTTAACATATGGGAGAGAGCGATGCTTATGAATTGGGGGGAGGGCTAAGGAGGATTGCTTGAGGTTTAGTTTGACTGAGCCAGCTCATTTTGTATGGGATGCACAAACTTACAGATGATTTTCCTGGGGATTTGTTGTGGTTTACAAGGGTGGGGAAAAAAAAAAACTCAAAAAGCACTGCATCATTTGTGAGTTGGGAGAAAAATAAATGTGTTTGGACTGCAGATGGCCCACAAAGGTATTCTGATTTATAGTGTGTTGTGGTGCATTACGGCCCAAAGTGATATATCAAATGGAGTTGGGTGTGTTCAGGTAAATTGCTAGTACTCACAGAGTGTACGGTAGTGTGAGGCTGGAAATCTGGGTTCTGTTATTCAGCTTCCTTCCCTCTAAATCAACTTGATAGAAATGGATTTTTACAGCATTTATGTACATCCGCATTACAATGAATTATTTGACAAAACTGACATAACTGTTGTTTGTGGCAATCGATTTAAATCTATAAATTGTCAAATTACTTTCATGCCGTTTACAGCCTGTCCACTGAGTTGTAATGACCAGATGTCCCTGTGTTTCGCTGGTGTTTCACTGTGAAGATAAACCTTTCAAAGACTGTCCATGTTTCCTGTCTACATTATGCTGCACTGAAAAAAGGTTTGATTCTTAACAAATTTCCTTCACAATCATCACAATGGCTTTTTTTTTCTTTTTTTTTCGTGTCATGAAAAAACAACTTACCAAGCACGAAAAAACCCCCACCCAAAATACAAACAGCCATGCATTTTTATCTCATTTGTACTGCTTGGCTTCACCCCAGCACTAATTTCCATTCCTGGCAAAAAAAAAATGCATTATGTATAGTACAAAGAAGAATGCTACTGCACTCAGAGTCAACAATAAATGGGATTGTTGCAAATGTCCAACATGGGTTTTGTCAGTAAATTTGTTTTCAAGGTGAGTGTTGGAAGAGAGACAATTATGGGGCCTATTGGCAGCCAGCTTTTTCTCAAATGGATTTGTAGTAACAACTAGTTATGTGCTTTCTCTTTTTATGGCACACTTTTTTTCCCCTTGTGGGTCCTTGTATGTCAGCATTCAAATGTATTTCCACCCCCATCAATATTTATATTTTAGTCCAGTTACTTCAATATGGAAATTTGAAATTAATTCAAAGTACATAAATAAAAAGGGTTTTCATAATTTCCTTAACACATATTTTCTTCTCTTTTGTCACTTTCGCTCTAATTCTGCTGCTGAAGTGACAGAATTACTCTTTACTCTTAATGCAGTTAAATACACCCACATGACCTAATGCACTGTTAATTAACTGCGACAGCAGATTAAGTCCTCATAAATAACCTATAGAATAGAAATGTCTCATTTTCCAGTTATTGCACGCCTGCTGATAAAAGCTGCTGAAATGAAAAGAAACTTGTTTGCAACAGGTGTGTGAGTGTGTGTAAAACACATACTATTGTAATTGTGTGGCAGTATCAGCTATATGTGCCATATAAAGTAAAATCAAAGTTGATGAAAATCAAAGTATTTCACGCCTCCAGACACAACACTCGTAAGGAGGGTAAAGAATCAGTTAGCATCGATACATCAAGTGGCAGAAATCGATGCACAGCACAGCAAAAACACACAAGGCTGAAGGCATTTGGCTAAATGTATGAAAGCCATTATATTAATATCATCCTCAAGGCCCATTTTATAATATAATGAGAGAGGTGATTTAATAGTAATCAAGTTCCAGTAATGGATAATAATTAAAAATTCATAATTTGCTCATTTTTGCTTTAAGTCTTCAAACATTTTAGGGTCATTTTCATTGAAACCTGCATATAGAAAATACCTTTTTTTCCCCCTCACATTTGGACATCTAATCCCTTTTAGAGGACACATCGGATATATTTAGCGAGCAATGCAGACTTAATTTTTTAAGTCTGAGAACATATGCAAAGTTCCTCTGTATCTTTAGAGGTTGTAGGAGCGAGAGTTAAGTTTAGAGTACTGCAGACAAAATAAGCCTCCACTGAATTTAATCAAAACAACATCCACTTGGGGCAATGTGTTCAACCTGTCTGTGTGGGAAACCTGCACGCTTAATTAGCTATGAAGAACCACTGCATTAAGTCCAATTTCAGCCTTCAGCTTTTTCATACAAATAGACTGCCTGTAATGCTTTTTTTTTTTTTTTTCCCCGTCTTAATGACAAACCGTAGCAACGCCGCGGTGCAAATAAGACCAGAAAGGCACAAAACACGAGTCATTCAAGCAACCAGAATGTGGGGGCTCTCATTATGGCACAGTTATCTCCAGCTCCCAATTGAAGGGAAAGGACTTGATTAGAGAGAGAGGCGCTAATGACACAGTGAGGGCGGAGTGTCACTCAATGCACATTAAACATTTAGACATCTGCTGAGAGAACGTGTTACTATAATGTCCGAGCCCTGCCTACATCCACCAGCAGCCGCAAAGTGTATAGACCAGAGTGACAAGCTGACTGATTTGCCAGACAATTAGGGACTCTGTTAAATAGCAATGTCAATTAAAGCTTCTGGGATCGACTTGTCCTCGCTTCCATTTCAATCCCTTTAAGTACAATTCACAATTTCTCAGCATCCATGATTGAGTGTCACAGGCAGCAAGGCTAAAAAGAAGAATCACCCTACAGGCTCCTCTGTCGGTTCATTACCTTAACGGCTCTCATACTGGACACGTTTGAGCCTTGTTGGTTAAAAGTTTTACCTTGAGCTCATCTCAGTTTTGAAAAAGTTTCTCAGTTTGATAGAGATCAAACATGCACTCTGCGCATTCCAGTCAATTCTACAAAAAAAATAAGGGCTTCAAAGACTTTAGTGCAGCCTTGGTTCTTACCACTGATCCCATACCTTGTTTGTACTTTAACAGCAGTTCCCAGATACCCCTGCGGGCATAGGGGTCCACTCCTGCGGTAGGTTCGTCGAGGATGACAATTTTTGAACCACCAACAAACGCTATAGCCACAGATAGCTTTCTCTGCATGCCGCCTGAAAGACAAAACATCCGAATCGGGTTATTGTAGCAACACCATGAGAAGGACGACGACTAGAATTACAAAAAAAAAGAAGAAATCCACAAACTGCATGCAACAATTCTACCTGATATCATAGACAGTATTTGGTCTCACACTTAAAACAGAAGTGGTAAGTGATGATGGAATGAAAATGCCATGATGTACCTTTCTCTGTTTTATTGTCTCTTTGCACGTCATGGAATGATTGATAGCAGGGAGGCAGATACACCTTCCGAGCATAATTTCAGCTCACTCTCATTGCAAGCTCTTCAAAATGCATCCAATGTAGTGCTAATGTAGTGGAAATGTCAGCATAGATCAACCTTGAAAGTCATATTTCAGTGATTTTGCTCACAAGCAATCCATGACTGGGGACAATTTATCAAGTAGGACTTGCTCATGCCCCCCAGACAATGAATTACAACCTGTGACACTCAGCTACAGTGAATGTGTGCGTGGAGACGGATAGCGTGCACATGTGCCGCGAGGAGAATAGCATATCCTGAGTGAAGAGGATAATCTCTTAATAATATCCAACCTGAATACACGCGCGCGCCCACACACGCCAACGTTAATGTCGCCCGTGATACGCAGACCCAAAATATGTCAACATGCATTCATGGAGACGCACCTGACAGGTTCTTGGAGAGCTCCTTCCGCTTATGTGGTAAGCCGACGTCATTAATCATCTGGTCGATTTCAATTTGAACCTCGCTGCGGCTGCGTCCTTTTAGCCGGGCGTAAAAATAAATGTGCTCCTCCACCGTCAGCCTGTAAAGGGAGCAATAACATCAGAAGAAACCTCGTTTGAGTGACACCCAAGAAGTGACCGACGAGGGCACTGCCTGCCACTTCAAAAAATCCAAGTGTTTGAAGTATCCAAGGTGTCCCATTAATGCATTTTGCATTAACAATTCGCCACTACCAGGGTAATTAAACTCTTGTGAACTTAAGTATAGAAAAGCCTTGACTTATATCAAAATGTCTTGACTGCTTCATGGCTAAGAAAATCATACATTATGGAGCCTATGTCTACGCCTGCGTGAATATTTTAACCCTACTTAATATAGACGCCTTCACTCTCTGGAATTAATATTAATGCAAGTAATTTGGAGGTGCTCAGCCATAATTATGATGTAAGAGTAGTGTCGACTTTCAGGTAATCAGTTTGTGAACAGAGAGAAATAAAGGGGTGAAACAAAAAAGAATTATATTGGTTGAGAGTGATGCTATTAGCAAGAATCTGGAGGACCGAATGAACAAAAGGTCATTTTGTCTTTCAAAGAAAAAGGGGAAAGTGATCATGGTGTGTTTGAAGGGAAACATGAGCTAAAGACAGAGTTCTCATTATGCAGGTGAATAAATCACACTGTAATGATCCTACCCCATTTAAACTTAAAAAAACAATAAAAAATAAAGCTGAAGCCACACATAGTTCCACTAGAATCCAGTTCAAAACAAAAGGTTCTGCTTAATTCACCCACTCATTGAATAGCACATTATGCTGAGGACACATTCCCAGGCACTTCCGGATGCTGTCCATGTCAGTGCGAATGTCCCATCCATCGATGAGAGCTGTTCCTGATGTCGGAGGGAACAGTCCTGTCAGAATTGACCTACGGAGGAAAGAAAACAGAAAAGAGGAGTAAAACATTTAAGATTATCAAGAGTATAACTCATGTCCGTGTTCATGTTCATTGCACTCAAAAGCAGAAAAACTTGACCGTCCATATCATGTGGAAACATTCAACTATATAATATTGACCTTCAAACTGTGTTTTTGCTCATTTTATGAACAGTAAATTGACTATATTTTGATTTCCAAAACAGTTAAGATATTAAAATTCACTCCTAGATCATCTAATTATTCTATATTGAAAATATGGTTCCATAATGTGGTTATAAAAAAAATCAGTTATAACTAAATATGTTTCCTCTATGAACAAATTCATTTAAAAATTCAGACAGATTGATTTATGACAATCAATGCCGCAAAAGCAACTTGAAAATCTCCACAATGCCTCTTATAGTAAAAAAAAGAAATATAATTAGAATTGTAATAGTTTTCAATTAAAAAAAAAGAGGGAAATAAATGCTTTCTTGTCTGGTTTTTTAGAGAATATAAATTTTTTGAAAGCATGAAATAATGTTGGGAATCACTATAATTAAGCAGAAAATCCAACTTTGACAAAATGTCTTGCTGTGTTTTTATTATAATGATATAAATCAATAAACCAGCAGAATCTCAAAGATACTAGTTCAACAAACACAAAACATCCACACTCCGATTGGTAAATGTCGATTTTTTTTTCTTTTTCTGTAGCATTGTCAAGCACATTAAAAACTGTCAAAATAATGGATGAAAGGTATGAGTCAATTTAAATAACATGTTATTTTTATATATAAGTAAACATTTATTTTGAAAACCAATGAAAGCTAGACATTTCATGTCACCATCTCAGCAAAGTCTGGCACCAATGCCGCCGATGTACGTGCTAATAATGCTACCTTTACGACTGCTAACTGAAGATAGATGTTGTGTTACATTAGAATGCCATGTTCACTTTTTTTACAGTAACATAAAGATGAGACAAGAAGAGAGTTTAATCTTTCAAGATTCAAGACCAAATTTGATCAACTTCTGGATGTGGAATGAATACATTTGTTGTAAATATATTTCAAGCTAAAGAAAAGTCAATTGTTAACAGTAAATAAAAAACAAAGCTTTTGAAACTTACAAGGGGATAACAAATGAGTATTTAATGGTAAATTTCCCACTTTTGGCACTTTTGTGGACAGATATTGCAGCCTTTTACAAAGAAAAGTCACATTTCCCTTTAGCTTTTGTTACTCGGCTCATTAAAAATACATTAATAGCACGAGAAGCTAACTTCTTTGTTTTAAAGTTGTGATGATACTTCTCACGGACGCACGCTGCGCTCTGAGAACGCGTCGACACAAAGCGTCGGTGTGCGACACGAGTCCTTCCTCTGTCCTTTCTCTTATTGTTCTCCGTTATGTCTCGTTCCAGTCGCTCAGAGCAGCTGTCTTCCCCCCTACAGCCCTTAGTCTTGCATCACTTGCTCTCTCTGTCGCTCATACTTTCTGGGCCACTGGGTTTCGTTTATTCCCTGTCATCCTAAACCCTTTCCAACCTTTCCACAATTTTTTTTTTTTTCAAACACCAATTAGATTACTGCCACTATCAACACAACAGCTGACTCCATGTGATAAATGTCCCCTCAGAAGATGTCACTCTTTGAACGCACTGACCACTGAATTAATGTAGCAACAGTGCGGCTGCCATTGTGTACAATTTAGATTAGTTGCAGCCTGCAAAAATTACACGGAGCACCGAGCCAAGTGGCAAAACATGGGAGAAATAGATAATAGAGCTCACATTGTGGTTGTTTTTCCCGCTCCATTGTGGCCAAGAAACGATGTGATCTGATTCTCATAGAAGTCCACGCTCAGCCCGTCCACAGCAACCTTCTTTCCAGTCTTGTAGATCTTGATGAGATTACGGACTGAGACTCCGGCTCTCACATTAGGCGGCGGTTTCTCCAGATATTCTTCACAACAACATGCATATATTCATAAATACACACACACTTATGAATGGAGACAATGAGTCTAACTGCAGCCTAAATTAAATATTCAGAGCTACCTAAAATTCATTGGGGACATTGTGAAGCTAAAAGTGTGTTTTAAAGACTCAGATTATGGACTAAATAACACACATAAAAAAAAAAAACTGCAGAGTGTGATTTGTTTTAAGGGCTGCTGGGTTATACTCACCTCCGGTCTACATATCCTTCATTCTGCTTGATTATTTTTACCTCCACTGCATATTCACTTCATCGGCAGATGGGACAAAACATAAGATATTTATAGTTTATATTCTATGTCGGGTCATCACCTGTCTACATGGCCTGCCAACATTCACGTGTATATTCATTTTTATTATCAAATCAAGTTATAAAGCTTGTTGTTAAAATAAAGTTTGTATTAGATTTAGACTCTGATGCTGTTTTCTCTTGCCCTCATTTTTAAAAACACCCCCCTTTTGTTCCCATAACAAATCACACAATAAATCACTTATCTAAATCTAAAAACTAAGACATACCAACTACATGACAGTAAAGTTTTACAGTAACAGAATTGGATGTGGTTAAAAGGCTGTTTGCACTTCAACATGCTGGGAAAAAATAATATTACGGTTGATTAAACCAACAAGTGTTTATTAATATCTAAACTGTGTGAAAAAACAAAAAAAACACTAAAATAAAGGGAAAATGAAAACACTTGTCAACCAAGACAGCTAAAAATAACTGATCACATCTCACTGCGCCAATTGTTAATTAGAATTTTTTTTTTTTAAAGTAATTCTTCACTTGAAACAAATTCTATCTCCACCCCCCCACCACAAGTCACACAAAAAAAGCGCCAAGCTCCATTATCACCATACGTGGCAAATAAGGTGCTAATGTTTGTTTGCAACCCAAGCCAATTAGCTTGCGTTTCTTGTTAGAAGCGCAGCCGTCTCCCTGTAGAGTGAACAAAACGCACACTGGCTCACTGGGCTACACTGCAGCGGCACACCAAAGGTGAGGAATCTTACCGTTATGCACACCGGAGTCTTCCAGCAAGTCAGAGTTTTCATCAGTCTCTGATGGCTTGCCGCACCAATAAGACGAAGTGAAAGGGAAGTACCACGGCTTAGGGATTCCATATTGGCCTGGGATCAATCAAGGAAAACATCATTCACATTATAATTTCAGCTTGGCTGCTGGGAATATGCTACCTTACAGTGGAGGTTTCGGCTTGACATGCTGGCACAAATCCGATGTTCTTTTAATTAGAATCAATGATAAAAAAAAGGTTTGGCCCGTTGGTATAGCAACACTAGCAACTAAATTAAACAAGTATGCAACCCTCACTGAATGGGTGTCAGCATTGCATGGTATTCATACATAACACAATCTATTTAAAAGTGTAAAAACAAACAAAATCTTACATCTTTTTTAAGATTTGTAACTTACAAGTGGATGGAATTAAATATCAGTAGGTGATCACTTACTGGATTACAGTAAATCATGTCTGCACCTTCCTAAAGTGGTAGTTTAAACTATGTGATGCTCATCACCTCACTACATTCTCAGTATAACAGATCATGTCGTTTATCCTCATTAAGAAGACTGTTTCAATGTCTTCACTTGCAAGTGTGCAATGTAATTGATCTATCATTTCACTCAACTATCAAGTCATGTATTTTTTCCACGGTAATCAATTCATTGACAAAAAATTGGGCGAAATTTTTAAATCCTTCAATCAGAAGTCATCAATCAAAAAAACGACTTTGTATTTTACCATTGTAACACATTTCTATTATTCTGTTATTTCATTAAAAATATCCATCTACATCATATTAGTAGTATTATGAAGACAGTAAACAATAAATACCTGGAAAGACATTTTCAATGTACCAGGTGAGCACCCAGTGCAAGACAGCATCACACAGCATCATGAGGATGGATATCATGAAAGTATAGCGTTCCCCTTCCTCCGGACTCTGGTTGATGTTGTACCACTGAATGCCGATGCCTTGTTCTTCGTACTTGGAGAAGGTTTCACAGCCGTAACCGAAGGCCACACATGATAACAAGCTCTGCAAATGAAAAACACCAACTGCTAATGAAGTACAGGAATTTGGAAGGGTTTTTGTTTCGAGAGATTTTTTTTTTTTTCCTGCTAAGAGTCAGATGAGAGGTTCGTACTGCTGTCATATTTGACACTAAATATGTGGCTGGAGCGAGCAGCTGGTCATCTTAGCGCAGTATAAAGACTGAACCAGAGGGAAACAGCCAGCCTGGCTCTGGCGTTTTGGGTGCTTGCCTGGTGAACGGTCCCAGCCAAGGAATAGTTTGGCATAGAAGTTATTGTAAAACCATGAATAGATTTTTTTTCTATACTTTTATTTCTGAATGGAATGGAAGATGTAGAGATACAGTAAGTTACATTTAAATATAAAATTTTCCATCAATGCACTCCCACAACTACATACATCTGTTAAGAATTCCGACACTATCTGCACATTATCAGATAATCATATAGAGGATAACAGATCGAACACCACAGACCACAACTGTTAGCAATTACTGAACATCAGCAATGAAGAAAGGGACATTATCCACACATGCATTGGCTAATTATCTTTTTGAGCATCTTTAAGGCCTTTAAACTCCTTTGTGATGAATATTACAATGACTCTGCTGCAAACAAAGATCTGTGGCATCTTTCATACAGTAGAAAACTGCAAATGATACCGTGCCCATGAGACATCATCTGCGATGGCCCCTCACTCCGCATTGCCATGTTGCCTGCCAGCTGTTTCATCACGCCTCATTTGCTCACAGCATTTTATTATTTTTTTTTTTTTCTGCGGCAGAAGTGTTTGCGGAAGCTTTAGAGACGAGTCATGGCAGATACGGTTTTTCCCGATGATACTCTACCAGGCAGAGAGTCTGAAGAGCACTGTGGCGATGCCAAACCTGGAGCCTGGCTGCTAACACTGCTGGCAAGTACCTGCGCGGTCCTCCACTGCTTATCTGCCCATCAGTCATTGGATGAGCGCTGACAGGGCAAACATCCTCAACCTCTATATGACTGACAAAATGACTCCTATGACTTTTCAGAAAAGGGCATGATAAAAAAAAAAAGAAAAAAAAGGCACGGGTTGGGGCGGCAGACATACTCCCTCTACTGAAAACGTATGAAAGCTCTCTCCACCGAGGACATTTCAACCGGTTTTGCATAAAAAAAAAATGTCAGTGTACAAATTTGCTCCGAAACAGGTTTCTCAAAATGAATTGCTTTTTGAAAGACCGAGAGGAGGCGAGAGCTCCGATAATTAATCCAGTAATCGACTGACAGAAAATTGGCTCGTGTTTTCATAATTCTGCAATTGTTGAAGTCATTTTCCAAGTCAAAATATTAAGTCAATACCGAGTCTTGTTTCATCTTTTCAGACGTTGGAATTAGCAGCACGGATGTTTTCGGGTTTAGTCGATTTGTTGGACTAAACAAGCAATTTGGAGACTTCGTGTGTACAGGCATTTACTCAAATATCAGCAGGCCACTGTGATAGCTGAATGCTTAAAGCGGATACTGACAATGACGGGGATTTCTGTGGCATATCGTTCCTTTCTGCCCAATCCCTGTCTGCAGCTTCACGCCTTGCTCCAGAGATAAATCCCAAAATAACCCCAATCATTGCATTGAGACCGCGCCTTATACAGTAGATTACAAACAAGAGGCACAAAAGCTGTCAGATCAATCAAACCAATTTAACCAGAGAAAAAACATGGCAGGTTTTATACCATATTCAAGGAATTAAAATTTTGTATATTTGTTTTAGAACTAATTGAATAATTGAGAATATCTCTTTACGAGAACATTAAATGACTGCAGACGCTTTTTCCTCATTAAAAGCTGCGGGAAGAAGAAAAGGAGAAAACAGTGAAGGTACAGTAGATTGGACTTCTCTGGTACATTGCCCGTGGCTCTCTTTTGGCGCACAGCTGCAATCAAAAAGTGTTCATATAAATTCAGGTGATCTTTTGAAATTCTATTCCGATTAAAGACTTCATTATCGGGGACAACGTGGGGAAGAATTTGTATGCTCCGGCACGGTGCAGTTTTAGCCGAGTTGGGAAAGAAGAGAGAAACTCCTTCACGCACACACACACACAGACACACACATCTCTGATAAAGTGTGGGGATGAACTGGATAGTGGTTTGGTCAGAGGAACATTGCTCATGCTAATTAGAGGGCTAGAGGGCTATCCATCTACTTGGAGCAGGGGAGAAGAGTCTGTGCGCCAGGGGATGACCCAGCAATGGCACTTTGTGTAGAGATTAAATAAGGCTCGCTCTGCTTTATATGTAAAACGCCTACTTCACCAGCATGCAGTCTGTAAAAGGAACTGAAAAGTTTTATTTAAAATAGGATTTACATCATTTTATAGGAGCGGCGTAAAGGCAAGCAACTCTTCCTGATGTGGCTCTGCTTGTTGACGAAAACAAAGTGGAAAAAAAAAAAAAAAGAAAAGCGAGGTTGAAGATGAAATATAAAAGTAGAGGGTACTTCTGTCGGATGCTAACGTAAGATATTATTGACTGCCACCATTTCAAATTGATATTTAAGAAACAGGAGACCGGCCACTCACACCTGATACTGCATTATACGAAAGTGACAAAAAAAGAAAAAGAAAACATGGCCTGATTAGAATTCTGCAGAGATGCATCTCCACGCGCTGAAATGAAGATTCAAGATTCTGTGTGCCTTTGTCTGCCCGAGACAGCTTGAGGACAAATGCTACCACCACCGCCAGAAAGGGCACGTAGAAAGGCTACTCTGAAAGTTGAGCAATGGTACACTATTTATCTTTATCCCCCAGAGAAAAGGAGAAAATCCCCAACTTCCTCACTGTGTGTGCGTGTGTGTGTGCCAAGCCTTTGCTTTCATGAAAATTTTTCAAGTTTGTGTAACTTGAGTGTGGCCACTTCAAACAAAATCCGTGCAAAATATGCAAGATCAAGCAAAAAGCAGTTCGCAGTGACGTTATGAATTTGTAAAACTTCCCCCCACATGCAATTCTGCTGCAATGTTAATGGCATCAGACCACTGAATTCCTCTTAAAGGCACACACCTAATCACAAGGAGACTGATGCTCATGATAGCAACAAAAATGGGGCAGACACTATTGGCAAAGGAAGTAGGGCCATGTTTCCTGATGGAAATCAGACCTGTGCTTGGATTTAAAAGGCGTGGGACCAAGTGTGATTATAGTGGTGGAAACATAACCCAGGAATACACCGCTGAATACAAGATATGCCTCATAAATGATAACAGCGGGGGGAAGATATTAAAAACCATGTCAGAGTCAAACTTACCACCGCAACCTTGGCCTGGAAACCCATGACGTCCCTCCAGGCGTAGCAGAGGACGTGCGGCAGGTAGAGGACAAAGAAGATGAGGCCACCGCACGCCGCTGCTAAGTTGGCCTTAGAGAAGAAGACGCTAATGAAGAAGCACTGGGTGATGGTGGCCAGGCAGAACACCAGCAGGAAGACAAAGATTACCGAGGGGTCGCTGTATTGCAGGATTTTGCCGTACTGTGTCGGGGAAAAATGGAGCGGAGAGGAGAAAATGACAGAGAACACTTGATGAAAAATATGAACGTTCCTTGTGGTGTGAAAAGCTCAAGTGCAGATATCAAGCGAGCAGGCAGTGAGATTCAGGAAATGTGATTTTTGTTGCTGATTCTTTTCCAGATATGGTAGAGTAAGTAGTATGGGATGGTAAAAGCATGCAATGACACGTGCACATTTTTTTATAGCTTCATATACAACTACATGATAGCAAAGTCCTCAACTCTGTCTCTCTTACTCCACCAGTCTGAAGGAGGACCCTTCTCTGATTTTAGAGAGCTACTTGTCAATGCAACAATACAAAATTATGCTGATATCATCACCAAGTCCCTCTCAAAGAAGCATTGGAAACGTCGAGATGAAAAGACCATTGTATGAGTGCAATTATGACTGATGTCCCTCCAGTGTCTGCTATCCTTTCTATACACATTTTGACATTTGTTCCCATAATTTTATTAACAAAAAGCCTTATTAGATAAAGAGGTATAGTGGTCAAAACTTTCTAAAAGTAGAGATGGGTCCTCCTTGAGTCACTGTTAAATCATTAGGAGATCACCTTGAGTACAATGGAAAGGAGTACAGCGCTGACAGCCAGTGGCAGGATACAGGACACCGCCCAGCTCAGCCAATAGATGGCACTTCTCAGGCCCATGATCCGGACCGTTTCCTTAAGCCTCGCCTCTTTCTCCGCCACAATACCCTTAACAATCATGGCCACCGAATAGATCCAGGCCAGAGTCATGAATAAGGGGAGGGAGCGTGCCAGCGAGCGGAGAAACCTAGAAGGTGGAGGAGCCAGACGAGACACGACGATGGTGATGATGACCCCCATTCATACCCGATATTACCTTGTTATCGTATCAGGATATATCCTGTGATAAGGACATCTGTTTGTTGACAAGCATTTGTATTTATATCCTGTGTTAATATGTGTTCATTATCTTGCTCCTGCCTCCAACGTAACTGAATCTTAATATGCAAATCAGGCAGAAAGAACTTCCAGTGTTGTGCAATAACACACTGGCTCCTACTAAGACATGATGTAGCATTTAAAATTAGCTAAATAATCAAATTGATATAATTGGAAAAATAAGTTTCCATTAAAATGCATAGAATCTGACTTGGAATGAAGTGGCAAAAACTTTATTTTTCTTTAACGGAAAAGTACATTTCTTCACTGCAGGGACCAAACTCGAGTAGAAAGGTCACTGCTGGGAACTGAGTAAAGGATGTGAGATGTGATGAGAGTGAAGTCACACAAATGCCACGCAAGTATAGAAGTCCCTGGTCACGTATTCATTCTGTGAAGCTTGCAGTCTAATCACTGCTTCTTTACATCTCCAGGAGATTGTGGTTCCCTGGAACATTTACACACCCTCTGATTGGGAACAAGGTACCAAAACAAAGGTAAACTTCTGACTTAACAGCTGCTTACAGCTAACACATTCACATTGATAGAATATATAAAATAGCTAAAACAAATAAATCAGTTAGGTAAAACTAGCCCAAAACTTTTAAATGTGAAACCACCTAAAGTTGAATTTAAAAAAAAATGTGTGCTGAACTACAATGTAATTATGAAACTTCTAATTTAAACCATCTCAACGAATTAATGTATTTCTCATTTCTAGACACATTTTATGAAGTAGAACGTGACAAAATAAAAGAAGCTCTTTTTAAATGAAACGTTGCAGATCCCTACTCTAGATGATGATAAACGTCAGGGAAAAAAGCTGATTGATGAATCATATATAGACATATAAGTATAAGTATATATAGACATGTTTCTAATCCTTTGGGAAATGAACCTTGATGTAAGTATCGTCTGTGTTTGCAGATTTGCACATCATAAATGAGAAAACAGTTGGCTTTGGCAGAGATCTGAGTTCTCTGACTTCCCTTCTTGTTCTTATCTAGCTTTTGCCCTGCATGCATGACTGAATAATCAGATGTCTGTAGCTTCTCCAACTGTGAAGGTGTTTTGTGTCGCCATCATCGCGTTCCCTTCCACCCCCCCAGCTCTCATTGTTGTTGTGCACAACAAATTAATCAAATTTTAATGACCAAGTTCAAACGTGACAAACATTTGGTTTCGCGTTGTCAAAACAAGGGCAGATTGTTTGTGAGAGGAAATGTGTATTGATTGTCACTGATCAGTGTTGGTTTTTGAACAGGAAATCCTGTCAAACAAACACCTGATTTAGCTGATTTGAGGTGGGAGCCAAGTGAGCGAGCAGTGTAAATATATCCGTCTGGAGGCCGAGCGGTAAATGCATTACCTCCTCCATAATGGAAGAGAGAACAAGTGTAAAGTGACGGAGGACTCAGGTGCACATGACAAAACTGGTTGTTGTCACAACTAATCCAGATACAGCCTTATGATAATTACCATTTGATTTGCTATTATTATTAATGTCCTGAAAATGACTGTGAAATTATCATTTAGAATGGTCCTGTGATCTGAATACACATCCTGCTTGCAGTTGTTCCTCCAAGGCACTCGACTAACTCGATTTATTGTTATTAATGTTTACAAATTGTTGATGACTCGCAAACACATTAGGCTGATGGGAAATTACATTTCACCCAGCTGTTCAAATATCAGTTTTTATTTACCAGCCGCATTTTCCAATTAAACTGCAAAAATTGATTAGGCCAATCTGAAATAACCATCCTTTTTTATTTGATTACCAGTGCCTCCAAAACAAGGAGTTGTTGAGGGATCCGCTTCATCTAAAGGAGACGGATCACGTATGTCACCAAAGGTATGAATGGTCTCCTTTATACAACAGTGGTTATTTCCTAGGTCTTACCTGTGGGGTTTTGATTTATTTTGCATATTTTCTCTTTTTTTTTTTTTCCCCCCAAATGCGCATCGTGTCTGATAAACATGGATCCATTTTATCAATCAAGCTTCAACGTAAAACACATCAGGTGTATAAGGATACTACAGAAAAAAAACAGTATGTTCCGTTTTTGATTTGTCTACATTTTGTATGTAGTAGATAGATGGTGAAATATTAGATACAGTAAATATAAATATCGTTAAATAATTAAATGGCTTAACGGTGCTTCCTTCCAGAGACTTCTTCAGGGTACAGTTTTTATATTAGTGGGCGAAGTAGAAATGCAGGCCAAAAAATGAATCTTATTTGTTCCAGTTTTACTGAGCAGTTAACATATCAGAGTAGAGTATATTAAAAAATATAAATATCAGGACTGTAATGTGTGTTTTTATCCCACACAGGAGGATTTCTGTTTATACTTGAAGCCTTTTAGCCAGTGGGGAAGAAAAATACTTAAAATAGTAAAGAGGCAAAAAATATTAAATTTGCAAGGCAATGGTGGAAATATACAGTAGCAGCAAGAAGCCAGAACAATTATAGGAAATAGTAGGGAGTGGTATTGGTGTGATTTTAATTAGAAAAACTGTAGTTTGGGTTGCATGCTCAATTAATTATTCCAAGAGGAATGATTTGAAAGAATCAGAGATAATGATTTGTTTCTGTGCTCCGCTGCGTGATTAGTGATGATTACCAACAGAAAGAGTACCAAAACACAAGGCCAGAACTTTTCCCTGACCTGAATGACCCAGGATAGGCTTAGATTACTTGGTTGGATGGGTTCTGTCCAACGTTTGTTTTTTTCTGGGCTCTGCCTCATTTAAAAGTCATAGTATGATTATTTAATGACAGTGCATTTTCAAGTGATGCTCATCCAGTGTTTTAGCTTAAGTCACATGTATTTGAGACACTAAGAGATCAGAAAATGAAATGGCTGATGTTATCAATACAGAGATATGAAAATTGTGTGTGTGTGTGTGTGTGTGTGTGTGTGTGTGTGTGTGTGTGTGTGTTTATGTGTTTTTTTTTTTTACCTATATAATGATAATCAATGTGCTGAACTTCAATATTCTGCTTTGTGTTTCGGTACTCTCCATTAATGGTGGTTCTTTTCTACTGACCTTAACCATGACACTTATGAGCACACAGGGGATTGTGAGAAGAACAATGTTTTCTGTGAGCGTCGCAGTCCAGAGGGCACCGTTCTGAATGCCCACGGCACGCATCACCTCCTTCAGTCGCAGCTCCTTCTCCAGCACCAGACTTTTGATGGTCATGGACACGGTGTACATGAAGGCCACTACCAGGAACATGGGGAGCATGGTTCCAATGCTCTCTATGAAGCTGCTTGCAGAGGAAAGCAATTGAAAGAGATCAGAACTTCAAGCTAACAACTAGAGAAAAGAGTGATGCAGGGGCAGCAGTGCCAGACGAGTGCGCTGCTGCCAACACTTTGATCCCTGTATGTATGTGAGAGTGAAGGCTTATAAGCAAAGGGGGTGTTCTGGTTTAAAGCAATTGATCTGACAAGCCATACATCACACAACTTGACTTGGGAAACAAAACGGCATCCCTGACTAAACACTTTCCTTTTCCAAAATACAGTATGGGTATCTTTTTTATATTATTTTTTAAAGACGATACAGTTTGAACTCAGTTTGAAGGTTGTTGAAGTCATTTCAGTTCAGGGGCATAATAAAGCCCATTTATTTTATTTTTTTTTAATCGTTTGACACCACATGGGTAAAAAGAAAGATGCCATATAATTTTAGGATATTGACATAATGACTTCTTTATATGGACAGAAAACTCATGCTTTATTTTGCTTGAAATAACCTAACCTAATCCAATCTAAGTAATGATAAAGATGAAAAAATATCAATAAGGCATATTCTGGACATCAAGATACAACAACAAAAAACAGAAAAAAAGTAAAACCTCTCTTTTCAAAAGTTTGAATAACTTCTGTGTTTTCATAAATCCACTGGGACCCATTCTTACTTTTTTCAACATAATGGAACGATTTTGAACTGATGAGAAAAAAATTAAGCCAAACAAAATTAACCAAAAATATATAGCTTTTACGACTCTGCGACCTTTACTGCAAATAAACTGCTAGGCAACACATTTTCTCGAAAAAGCAGCATTCAGGCACTTTGTGAGCAGATTACAGACAATGCTACTCCGACACCCATTTGCCTGATAATGAATTATCTCAGACTGTTCATGAGTGTAGTACAGCAGCTCTCAAGGAAGCCTCTGGGGGTTGAATCCACTCGCTACCCAGTATTGTAGTATGCAAAGCACTAGACAATTCTAATACAAGCTTTTGTGGATATTTGAAAAACAATGAAAACTGGAAATATTCATGAATTTATCAAATGCCCCAGTTATGGAGCTCATTATTGCGTTATGAACTTCACTAACTGAAACAGTGTACCCCCTAGTGAACAAATGAGGAACAACAATTACAATCATATTCTTTTCTTTGGGCTTTTTTTTAAACTTCACACAGCATTACACAAAGTTGTCAATCTGATCCTTTTTTGAAGGCAGACTTTGGTCCACAGGCCGCGTGTTTGACGCCCCTGATCCAGACTGACTAAACGTCTTTGAGGTGTTATCACTTTTTACGCTGCGCTAACCTTTGTAAACATGGTGCATCAGCTCGATCGAGCCTTTAGTGCCTCACCTCATGCCAGAGATGATGTATGATTTGATGCTGTTACTCCACAATAAGGCGATATTAAACCAGCTTCATAATGCCACCAAAATGCCATGTCAATATCATCTCCACTGCCAATAAAATAAAGTGCTTCCTTCGCTTTATGAGACAGTGAAGGAGGGGCATCAAATGCATTCTGACCAAGTATGGATCTACTTTTCACTGATGCTTCAGTGGCATAAATATTGAGGGGAGATGCAAGAGTAAAAAAAAAAAAAAAAAAAAAAAAAAGCAGACTGCAGCACAAAGTGAATCTACTATAATTGGCAGAACGGCGTTAGTCTTCTGAGTCATTTAACATAAACAATTGGGATAATACACTTTCAGTACATGTGCACGAAATGATTTTCTCCCGTAATTTTGGACAAGTTAGAATTTAAAGCCTTCCTGAATCACTGCCAAGTGGGAACGGTTCACTCAAACATCTACTTTACTTAATTGCCAGTTAGCTCTGCATAAGTGCTTTTTTTCAAAAGGTGTTTTTTTTTTTTTTTGTGCCTCCGTCAGTTGTTTTTTCTCTAATTTTCACGTCTATTCAAACGGCCCAAAACTTCGTCGACTATAATTATCGTTCACTTGTTCTCTCGCTAATATCTTGCAGCACTTTTATGTTAAAGACTTGACATTTTACAAAGTTAAAACGAAAAACATTTGAACAAGGCCCACTAACAAGGCTATTTCTAATAAAGCATTGCCACTGATTATAAAAAAGTACGGGACTTTCTTGCCAACACAACAAAGAGATTAAGTTAGCTGCCCGGCGGAGGAAGTTCAGTTACATGGGAGCTTGAATGAGAGACAGACACACTTGTTTTCGAGGACACTTGCAATGCCCTCGTGGGGAGGATCGCTTTTCAAAAGTCTTGAAAGCCGCCGGAAAGGATCGGTTGACACCGAGTCTCTAAAAGTTTAGACGTGGGAGCAACTAAAAACCAACTACTAATGAAATCTCTCATTTAATAAGAAGTATACAGCAATACTTCTACAAATAGCTTATTAATGCATGAGCATCTTTTTACAGGAAGTGAGCTGGGCCGAGTTGCAAAGTTCAAACTGATTATTGATTCTGGTCTTATATTCTCTCGATCGCACCCCAACGTTTCTGGAACAGCTGACAGCCTGCGTTAACTCCTTCTGCGACTCCCAGCACCGGAGGGGAAGAGCTCAGTCATGCACACCGTGTCTGACACTGACAACCTTGCCACCAGATGCTCTTGAATTATACATTCGCTGATCGATCAAAGGTGCTTAAGTAATAGAACGCCAGGCAAGTCTGTGTTACGAAGCTCCACTTACATTGGCAGCCTGACCTAAATTTAGGAAAGCTGGAAGACTGATTTCTCAGTAAATCGAGAGATAGTAGAGCACAGCCTCCCCAGAGGTTGGTGTACTATGCTTAAAAAAAAAAAAAAGCTCTCGTCTCATTTCAAGCAAATATACTACTGAGCTTCTTGGCTGGCACAAAATGGGCAATTCATTGAGGAGAAGAGGCTTTATTTTTGAAATGTGGATCTCTTTACCGCTGGTATAAATTATTATCTAAAGGAGGAATGCATTTGTGACTGTGGCATAAAGTGTACTTAAGACTGTATATGGCTTTTCATATTTTCATCGAACAGAAGGATTACAGCTATAAGAAACTGCATTACACTTATATTTTATGTCTTAGTCCAGAGACTTTAAACATTTTTTGGGAAGATTTTTTTATTCAGAAAAACATCTATAGTGGAACAAAATGATGAATGGATGGTTTAGTATTGCTTGCATTAGTTATTTTAATTCAATACAATTAGCTGGAGAAGACGAAACTGAAACTTGTGAAAACGAGGAAGACATTTTCAAGTATTGCCTGTTTTCCTAATCATAATTCAATTGCATTCTTTGACAGCAACCAACTGTAAAAAGGTGCTTATGTGCAGCTCTTGAGGTAACAATGACATGTGTGCCTTGCTATAAAGAGTATAGTTGACAGAGTTACAGTTGAGATTAAAGAGGAAGTTTAGCTCATTTCCATAAAAATAATTAGAATGGCTAATGCATAAATGACCACCTGCCCAGGGGACACCCAAGTACACTTCCAGTGCCCTCCTGGATCGGTCTGTGGTAGATAAAGCAAGAATAAAAGATGGATGAAAAAAAATTCACCTCTTTGTTATGCTAAAAGATGAGTATGTAACCCAGTGTCTGCATGCAGCATACTGCAAGGGATTTATTTTTCCCACTTTGACCATCACCTTGACTCTGCCACTGACGTCTTTTTTCAGATAACAACAATGCAAACATGATGTTTTAACACAGTGAACATGGTAAAAGCAGCATGTGCATTATTTGGCAACCAATGTTTTTATGAAGTTAATCAATCAACTAATCTGGTAAATGTCCCTTTTGGATGTCTGCTGAATTTTTTTTAATTATTTTGCTGCTTCTAATTCAATGAATGCTGGTGTAATGGTCATGCATGGTTTATATGTCTAACATGGGGTTAATTCTATCATGAAGATTTAGAAAGTAACTTTTACCTGAGTCCAGTACAGGCTTGAACTATGTCTGATCTAACATCAGCTCCACATGAACGTGATGGACCCACTGATGGGTAGCATCGCCTCAGGATCCCAAAAAGGACGTGCCTCTGATTCAGGAGCATGCCACAGCGCAGAGGCCAATGATAAAGTACAGGTTCAGGTGCTATTAGGCCCGGCGGGGGTCTGGCTTTATCCCACACAACTATCGCAAGCCTGTGCACAGCGTGTACACAAAGACAGTACGAGCCATCACAGTTTGGTTATCTCGGGTTCAAACAGCCAACAGGGTCAGACTTGGTTGAAGTAGTTCATTGCACGCGTTCCTGCCAAAAGCTTTGAGGAGGAAATGAGGAACACGGAAAGGAAATTAAAGTCAAGTTTACTGATGAGTGTCGGGGTCACAGCAGATACAGCATTAACTAAAAAGGAAAATATTGTTTGTGAGAGAAAAAAAAAATTAAAAGAACGGAACAAAAAGATTGTAATGTCTCACAGAAATTAATGACAGAGTTAATAAGAGTGTCCTCGAT